>CM076577.1:1200850672-1200908828 GCA_034641835.2 Pinus albicaulis
TTTGACGCTAAAAGTGAAGGCCAAATTGCTGCAGCAGCAGTAGATCGAATCCCCAAGGGGATTGCACAGTTCTTGTAATATTCCCAATTAGCTTTGCTAATTGGAATATTTCATTTTTGCTTTATTTTGCCGCTTTAGCTAGAAATAATAAATAAAGTGAGAAATAAGAGGGGTCACCTCACTTTAGTCACCTCACTTTATAAATAAAGTGTTCTTCTCCTAGTAGATTGACGTTATAACTTAGAGAGGGGGCCTTGGGGGTCCACATGAGTATGATGGGGAGGCATCAGGCTGACCCAAGGTAAACTGCGCAGGTCAAAGGAGAGTAAGGACGCAGTTAAGTTTTGGAGGGAGTTTGGCATTATAAAAGGAGGGGTTCTCACCTCATTTGGACATGCTTGATTTGATATTGATATTGAGAGCTAGACTTCTGTCTGCTTCAGCACGCCGGTTTTTTAGTCGGTCTGCAGCACTGTTTAGTGCAACTGAGTGTCTCCGGTCGGAGATCTCACCCTTAGCCTCGGGGGACTTCGAGTGCCTGCCCTGGTAAGGTTATTTCTGGTTTCACCCTTAGCTTCGTGGGACTTCGAGTGCCTGCCCTAGTAAGGTTATTTTTTGAGTTTCATCCTTCAGTTTCAGTGGGAATTGGTAGCAGTTTCAGGTGGAGATTCGGAGAGGAAGAAGCCCTCTTGTGGCTGCGCAGATCTAGCAGGTAAAACGCTGTTTCAGGAGGAGGAAGGACGCAGTTCCTATCTGGGAGGAAGGACGCAGTTCCTATCTGGGAGGAAGGACGCTGTTCCAGAGGGAAGGAAGGACGCAGATCAGTCTTGGAGTGAGGACGTTGTTCCAGCAGGAAGAGGAGGACGCAGATCTGAAGCATATTGATAGATCCAGCCTTGGAGATTGTAGATCTGAGCAGATATTTGCAGATCTGGTTCTGTAGGTTGCAGATCTGGAGAGACAGCATTAGATCCAGCTTGGGAGATTGCAGATCTGAGGAGATATTGGTAGATCCAGCCTAGATCTGAAGAGATAACATCAGATCCAGCCTTTGAGGTTGCAGATCTGAGGAGATATTGGCAGATCTAGCATAGATCTAAAGAGATAGCAGTAGATCTGATATAGGAGGACACAGATCCGGAGGGATAGGACGCAGATCTGGATTGGAGGCTTCAGATCCAGCAAATCTCAGGGTCATGTGAGCAGGGCTTGACAGCGTTTTCCAGGGTCTTTGGCCTTGAGGAGCTGAGCTTTTCATCTGGAGGGTTTTGTGACCAGCACTACATCTGTTTCAGCACTGTCACTAGCAGAGACAACGTTTTCATTGGTGAGGGTTTGGAGTATTGATATCAGCTATCTTTTAGTCTTCAGCTCATAGTTCCAGTGCAGTCCAGCTTCAGTCTTCAGAGCAGTCTTCAGCCAGCTAGGACGCTGTCCTTGTTGCAGCCATTATTTGTCTGAGAGGGCCTCCACTTGCCTAGGGCAAGGATAGGTGCACTCATTTTGATTTTCTTGTACTCCTCTCTATGTACTTTCTGATTAATAAAATGGCTCAGTTTTCTGGCATTCTATGTGTAATTGTTCCATGATCTGGCTCAGCATTGTATTTTCTATATCTGTCTGGCATATTTCTGTGTATTACTGGTTATTTCTCTTTGGGGATATTACAGTGGTATCAGAGCATAATTCTGGCTCAGCCTGTGGTCTATGACATTGGGAGAGAGATCATACAGAGGGTTGCGGGAATTTTGGAGAGCAATAGCAGTGCAACACCAGAAACGCAGTTGGAAAAAAGGCCAAAATAAAAAGGGTCAAATTTTGAAGTTTGGAATTAGGAGAAACGTTTTCTGGGTTTTTCTGGGTTTTGGGCAAGGATTACCTTCCCAAATTCTTGGAATCTTCTGAGTAGTTTTCAGTGGGTAAATCAGAGGTCGAAGTTAAGCAGTAGTATGGATTTGCAGCAGCCCGGTAGTTTCTGATGAGCCTGTAGACACATAGCAGAAAGAGCGGATGGCAGGTGATGTGGATAATAGGGGATTTTGGGAGACACTCCTCCAACACATGCAGGTGATGTCGCAGAAACTCACTGCGTTGGAGGTTAGATTTCAGATCGTTGAGGGATCAAGCACATCCCACCATTTGCCGGAGCATGATGCCACTCAGCATATGGCATCACGTACACCTACACGTCCCACTATGCCCACATTCTTGCCAGAGGACACAGGGACAGCAGTACAGCGAGAGGTAGATCCGGCCCGGATGGCTGACATTCTTGCAGAGTACCAGGCTTTAGGACCAGCGTTCATGAAGGCTCTCTCGTTCAGAAAATATATCCGGATCCAGTATGGCATTAGACTCCGTGATCAACACCGGGGGCACCGGCATCATCATGATGGAGACTACCACCGCACAGCTAGTAGAGATTATGTTCAGCTCCAGCGTGATAGTAGGCCTCACAACTTTCACAGAGGGAACAAGCACTCACATGATAAGGGCTTACAACACACAGTGGACAGATTCCATCTACCGACACTTGATGGGTCATCCAGGCACTCAGAAAAAGCTTGGGTGGACAAGTCGGATACCTCTTTCCAGCTTGACCGAGTATCGGAGAGGAAAACCATTAAAATGGTTACCTCGCACTTGGAGGATGAGGACACACAGGATTGCAGGAAGTTCGAGGATACACCTAGTGTGACACAGGACTCACCATCATTAGAGTCCTCCTTGACCGTGCCGGTTGATATCGTAGTGGAGGAGGTAGAGCCTACCCCGGTAGAGCCATCCACTAAGGCGATGACTGGAGCCATGTCCGAGTCTTCGGGTGGTAGCAGCACACGACAGATGGGTGAGGTATCAGGAGATATATCTACTATCGATGAGGCACTAGGAGATACAGAGGTATTGGATGATGGTCGCAGACAGCGGTATCATCGGCTTCGGACGGACCTTCGAGTTTTGAGGGAGAAGGCCGCGTCAATACGGGAGACCATTTTGTTGCAGGACCAGGAGCTGGAGGGTATGAGGGTGACTTGTGCCAAGTCGGCGGCCAAGTTGGTCCGCATTGGGGAACAGCTGGATTCCCTGATGGTACAACCAGAGGGCACGAGGGAGCGTCAGATCATTCCCCTTTAGGCATGCATGGATGGGACTAGCAGTATTGTTGGGTCATCTCTTCCCATTAGAGAGAGAGAGGCAGAGCCACCTAGTCAGGTCTCATATATTGACTTGGATAATGGGATGAGACGATTAGAGTTGCACAGGGTACAGCAGCCACGTGTTGAGGTTGGATGGCGAGGGATTTTGAGTTGGTACTCGATGGAGCAAACTATGGATGAAGAGGAGGTCTCAAGGAGAGATCTCACTGGAGATGCACTTCGACACACCATGGGGTGCGATGACTTTCTTCCCTTCTCACAAGAACAGATAGAAAATGGGGGACATCTTCGGATGGATAACATCTCTCATGCTTGTGTTGGACATCCCTTGAGCCATACACATCATGATGGGAGGTTTTTGCCTGCCACCTATTTGATTCTTGATAGGGTCTCATTGATCCTTGAGAAGTTTATATTCCAAAATCCCATGAAGTGCAAAATCAGAAATTTGATTTGGGAGGATGGTAACCCTCATGGGAGGAGTAACCGGATGAGGAGAAGGAGGCATCCACAAGTGATTGAGTGGATGGGGATGATGAGCAAGGAGCTAGGAGGCTACTTGCAGATCTGTGCTACCAGGCAGCAGGAGGCTTGGCTGCGCTGGTTACTCTTGAAAGAGTTCGGCCATCTCTTGGCAAACACTCTTCCTAAGAGTCGGAGGGTGGAGGAAAGATGGCTGGATACTTGCATCATGGAGCAGCATAGAGCATGTATGCATGGTGTTGCTATGATACTCGTTATGTCTTCATCACATGAGTTGTATGATGGAAGTATGGGGAGGCAGCAAATTGTTTGGTTGCTTGGTTTGTTTCTGGGAGAGCAAGGGCCGATTTGCTCCCACACTTTGCATGATGTTGCAGGAGGAGGAGATGGCACTATCTCCTTGATCTTTGATGATGACGAGGAAGCACTTCCATCTTGGGGAGTATTCCACACTTGTTGCAGCAGTATTAGAGGAGTCTTTGACAAGGAGCATGTCAAAGAGCAGAGTCTTGTATTGACAGGAGCTTATTTGCATG
Organism: Pinus albicaulis; assembly: GCA_034641835.2. Taxonomy (NCBI): domain Eukaryota; kingdom Viridiplantae; phylum Streptophyta; class Pinopsida; order Pinales; family Pinaceae; genus Pinus; species Pinus albicaulis. The sequence continues at coordinate 1,200,854,850 of CM076577.1, forward strand.
AGCTCCCAGCGTTGTCACCTTGGGGCAGAATATTATGGATGAAGTGTGCGCAGCAGAGATATGGTGGATCTATAACCCATAGGTCCCAGGATCACTTCATATTTGTTGCACAAAGAGGAGGTAATTATGATAGAGACATCTATGGCATATTCTTCTTGACTTGGGTTTCCAAGCATGAGGAGGATTATCTTCTTGCAGCACATGGTTCATTCTTCTTCATAGCATGCCAAAACACTATGGAGGACTCATTTATGGATCCATGTACCATCTTACTTCCAGCATATGGTCAGATTTGTATGGGAGGCTTGATTAGGAGAGAGACACATGAGTTGAATGTGCCTTTGAGTATTTTCTGCACTACATGTTCTAATAGGAGCATGGGAGGAGGCATGGCCACCACTACTACATATGCGTTCTCTTATGAGGTGGGCCATGAGATTGATATTCATCCATTGTACAGCTATGGGCAAGTGTTTGGCCTTATGTTGTTGTCATATTCAGCCATTTACTATCCATTAGTAGATGTGATGAATCTTGTACATTGCTTGCCATGTAATTTTCTGAAGTTGCAGTGGATGAGACTGCGTTGTATCCTTGTGAGAGATTGTTTGCATTATGTATCCTCATGTAGAACCTTCCGCAAACATCTCATTAGGGTGATCCATGATGACCATGTCATATTCTTCATGGATGGGTTGTTTTGGGCCAGCTTGTTCTTCATTGATAGAGGAACCTTCTATGGTGGATTGTTTTTCACTTTGCCACTGGAGGGCAATGATTTTGCAGCCCAGGATCAGCATAGACTCTACACTTGTCATGAGTGGAGAGAAGGACATCATGGGGTAAGCTATGATGCTTGCCAAGTTCATATTTTCAGCCCACCTTCATTACCAGAGCTTGAGGTGGAAGGTGATTTTCAGGAGTTGCCTTGTTGGGAGGTGGCTCATTTTGTCTGGATGATTGCTTGGAGATGGAGGATCCACAGGAGGGAGATATTCCTCATTATATTTTCGACTCCATGCCTTGATTGGAGAGAGGTGACGAGTTGGTTCACGGTTGATGGGCCAGCTTACACAGTCATAGATGCAGAGCAGCAGCGGTCATGGTCTTCAGTCATAGCCAGAGGCAGTGAGCAGTCCGAGCCATGGGACTTGTGCGATTATTGGCCACAGTGGCGATGGGATCCGGGAGGACTATTGATTGGCTGGTACCATGAGAGGCCAGTTTGGGATCCTGGCATTGAGATATCCCTTCGTATCAGGGTGATGCAGGAGACAGAGAGGTTTCAGTGGGACCCGGGCACATTTTGCAGTATCGGTGGGGAGCATCAGCTAGAGAGTAGGCTTGTTCAAGCATTGCTTGAGAACAAGCAATTTTTGCCGGATGAGGATGCCACTTGGGAGAGCGAGCGGACTTTACAGCATCCATCACTTCAGTTGCTTGAGGACAAGCAACGTTTTGCCGGGGGAGACTGTAATATTCCCAATTAGCCTTGCTAATTGGAATATTTCATTTTTGTTTAATTTTGCCGCTTTAGTTAGAAATAATAAATAAAGTGAGAAATAAGAGGGGTCACCTCACTTTAGTCACCTCACTTTATAAATAAAGTGTTTTTTCCTAGTTGATTGACGTTATAACTTAGAGAGGGGGCCTTGGGGGTCCACATGAGTATGATGGGGAGGCATCAGGCTGACCCAAGGTTAACTGCGCAGGCCAAGGAGAGTGAAGGACGCAGTTAAGGTTTTGGAGGGAGTTTAGCACTATAAAAGGTGGGGTTCTCACCTCATTTGGGCATGCTTGATTTGATATTGATATTGAGAGCTAGACTTCTGTCTGCTTCAGCACGCCGGTTGTTTAGTCGGTCTGCAGCACTGTTTAGTGCAACCGGGTGTCTCCGGTCGGAGATCTCACCCTTAGCCTCGGGGGACTTCGAGTGCCTGCCCTGGTAAGGTTATTTCTGGTTTCACCCTTAGCTTCGGGGGACTTCGAGTGCCCGCCCTAGTAAGGTTATTTTCTGAATTTCATCCTTCAGTTTCAGTGGGGATTGGTAGCAGTTTCAGGTGGAGATTCGGAGAGGAAGAAGCCCTCTTGTGGCTGCGCAGATCTAGCAGGAAAAACGCTGTTTCAGCAGGAGGAAGGACGCAGTTCCTATCTGGGAGGAAGGACGTTGTTCCAGAGGGAAGGAAGGACGCAGATCAGTCTTGGAGTGAGGACGTTGTTCCAGCAGGAAGAGGAGGACGCAGTTCTGAAGGCATATTGATAGATCCAGCCTTGGAGATTGTAGATCTGAACAGATATTTGCAGATCTGGTTCTGTAGGTTGCAGATCTGGAGAGACAGCATTAGATCCAGCTTGGGAGATTGCAGATCTGAGGAGATATTGGCAGATCCAGCCTAGATCTGAATAGATAACATCAGATCCAGCCTTTGAGGTTGCAGATCTGAGGAGATATTGGCAGATCTAGTATAGATCTGAAGAGATAGCAGTAGATCTGATATAGGAGGACACAGATTCGGAGGGATAGGACGCAGATCTGGATTGGAGGCTTCAGATCCAGCAGATCTGAGCATATAGGACGCTGATCCATCTGGGAGGACGCTGATCTGATGAGCAGGGTCATGTGAGCAGGGCTTGACAGCGTTTTCCAGGGTCTTTGGCCTTGAGGAGCTGAGCTTTTTCATCTGGAGGGTTTGTGACCAGCACTACATCTGTTTCAGCGCTGTCACTAGCAGAGACAGCGTTTTCATTGGTGAGGGTTTGGAGTATTGATACCAGCTATCTTTTAGTCTTCAGCTCATAGTTCCAGTGCAGTCCAGCTTCAGTCTTCAGAGCAGTCTTCAGCCAGCTAGGACGCTGTCCTTGTTTGCAGCCATTGTTTGTCTGAGAGGGCCTCCACTTGCCTAGGGCAAGGATAGGTGCACTCATTCTGATTATCTTGTACTCCTCTCTATGTACTTTCTGATTAATAAAATGGCTCAGTTTTCTGGCATTCTATGTGTAATTGTTCCATGATATTTCAAATTTCATGATCATACATATTCTGCCATATGTTACTGTCAAACAGGGATAATATATCATGATTCTTCTTCTCATGATCCTGCACTGCTTCTTATTTCCCAAATCTATCCATTTGTCATTCTTTTGGGCATTTTAGAAGACTGCTCCTAAGGCTACCAACATTGGCCTAACTCTATGACAAATCAACTTCTCTCGTCATTCTCCCTAGGGCTTACAAATTTGCACATCTTGACAATAATCTGACCGTTTCATAATATTGCATCAGAGGCTTCTACAGTCAACCCTGTGAAGATCCTTCTAATTTCATTTAAAGAGACTGCTTCTTAGGGCATCCAGATCTGCCCAACTGCAGTTGATGGTTGACTGATCTAGGGCTTTAAATTTTCAGATCTCAGTTTAGCAATTTGTCTCCTAAATTGCACAAATCTAGGAACCAATCTAGCAGATGTTCCAAACACTGAATTTACCCTTTTACATGCTAGTCCACACATTATATGATGTCTAACAAATCTAGCACAGTCATAAGTCACAAATTTATCTGAAGTATGACACAAATCTGAGCTATTTGTAGACAGGTCCGAGTATAGCTCACACATGAGCCTTCACCCAAGTATACTGCAATTATTACAGTCCTCTATAATGGCTGTTGATCTGCGTTGTCACCTTTAAACTACTTCGGGATAAGCCAACGAAAACCCACAGATAAAGACTTCCAATACTTATTGAAGAACAAATAAGATTGGATTGAAGTCAAAATTGCTTACACAGATTTGCAGCTTCATAAATCGACCTCCCACTACAGAACAGTAACTCAGATCATCCTTTGAAATCAGCAGAGAACCATAGTTTACAATGATGAAGGTTCGATATCCCTTTAATGAACAAGAAAGACTTCACGTCAGGTTCATCAATTAATTAATCCAACCAATTTCTACCACAACAATCCTGCTCATGGCCATCCCTAAAAAAAATTTACTTTGACACATTTTATCGAAGATCCCTTTCTTCACGAATGCTTGCTCTTCTTCTACCATTTCCACCGCGGCCTTAGAAGCATTGCTCGCAGGATTTCTCGGCTGAGCACATTCTCCACCAGGCGAGCAACTTCTCCAAGATTTGTTCCGTCTCAAAAAACCACCGTGGGTGTGCGTCTTGTTCCATAATTTTGCACTGAAATGCATGGGAGAGAATCCACGAAAGAAATTTTGATATAGTCCAACACAACTATGTTCTGCTCAATGTTGGTCTTGGGAGGCGAAATTTGAAACTGAATGACCGCGATCTTAGCATTCTCAACCCTAGTCGGCCCTCCGACAGTATGGCTAACCTTCTTGTCAAAGACCAAACCCTCGACCATTTTTGTATCATCGACAATCCCACCCAATTTCTTGACAACCCTAATGTCCCTTAAATCCATGATATCGGGCTTCGCAGGGTCCACAACATTCAAGACAGCATCAATAGCTAAAGGAGCGAGAAGGGAAGAGTACTGACTTCTCGCATTTTTCACCAGGGACACCCGATCCGTCAGCTGCACTCGCACCGACATTGCTGTCAAGACCTCAACGGCCTTTTCCGAAGCCTTGTGGAAGGCCTCTGAGATGATAGTCGGGTGAACCCCCTTGCACAGCTTCAAGATCGCCCCTGCAACGACCACGACCGTCGTAGTGCCATCGTCGGCCACGATGTTGGCCTAACGGATATCAACCTTGCGCTTGTTATCGACGTATTTCTCTGTCTTCGCGGGGCCTCGTGGCTGTGCAATGGTCGTCATTCTTGAGGTCATTGAAGCTCTTGGATGGATCTATCTGATGAAGTTATTCTCAGTTGTATTATCATAATGGCCTCGGTTTGTCACAGATCACTTCAGGATAGGCACAACCTATCACAGAATTACTCCAGACACCAAATAATAAGATGATTCGTAATATCGTCACAGAAATTGTGATCTCGATCTAGTCAGAATAACTCCAAGAGCTCGTATGCAGAATTTCTCAGGGAGACGATTGCCTCGGACAACTGCAAGAAGTGCATCTGTATTCAGACAGCTTCAGAAAAACCTATTAATCTGCTCAGATGGTGACATAAGAGTTCGGACTCCTGCTCACACGACGCAAAGAAACTATCTGTCTGCAAATTCAGCCACAGAAAAGTTGCTAAAGATTGACGTTAGCCCAGAATAAACATTAGAGATCCTCGTTGTTTTTCAATTGATACTCCTGTGCCCAGAACAAGGATTAATGCCAATAGACAATTTTGTTGTCCTTCCAAGAATCGCTCTTGTTGTAGGCTAGAATAGAATCAGTAAAGAATTCCATTGCCTCTTTTTTTTTGTAGCTGCGTCTAGGGCACAAGAGAAGTTCCTCTTCACCCAGTCCTTTTCTAGAGATAACATTGCACAAAATGCAATTCAACATAAATTGGGCATTGTCTTCCCCTTAAAGCTCCGATACCATGTTAAATTCTGAACATGTTCTATGCCATTTCAGATTAGGGAACACAATACTGAAGGAGATAGAACATACTAATAGATCGATGGAAGACAAGCCAAAACAGAGATGATGAATGGTGGCGTTACAGCGATTAACAGGATGCTTCTACCAGCAAAGTCTCCAACAGGTCATTCAGCCAAACGTGTCACACATAACCCCAGAACAACCCAAACAAAGAACACTCCATAAATACACAGCATCAAGAACACAGCTTCAACGCCATCAAGAGAAAAGGAATTCCTCCACAAAATGTGTGTCAAATGAACTCCAAATCTCTCCAATATATAGGCATCTTTGGGGGTGTGTGACATGTCCTTTAAGACATTTAAGTCTATATTTTATTCCAGGCCGACCTAGCACATAAGTGGAATAAATTCAAAGTACATGTTATGCTCATCCAAACGAGATGATCATTAGATCAATCTTACACCTCTCTGAAAGAGGAATCCAATAAAAATATTGGGATCTTCATCTGAGCAGCACAACCCGGAGTTTAGACCTAGTTGTCCAATTTTAACAATAATCCTCATCAAAAATAGAAGCAAAAGCACGCTAAACAATGGATGGTGGAGTTGAAGAAGATGATTGGCCAATTCCACTTCTATGCTCCTGGTCTTCAATATTCATGGCAATAAGTGAGAGCTCCAAATCACGACTTTCTGGATCCACATCTCATTCTTTAGAAGGACCATTGTTATATTATGGACCCCTACGAGATGCAAGGCAAAGGTTGGGGTGCACATAAACAAGATCCTTTGCCTTTCGTGGGAGCCCAACCTGTTGCGCTTCACAGAATGAATAAAACCATAGGTGCTCCAATTCCTTTCTGCTGATGAAGAGCTTGCCACTTGTGAAAGGACTCAAATGGCAAGGTTTTGCAAATGTACACCATTTGCTCCATGACAAATCCACCACCTAACTGGATTCATGTGTAGAAATTTCTATTTTCCCACCCCAGTTTTCAGTTTCACCTTATTTCTCCAAATAGTTAAATGCCCTTTCCCATAGCCTTACATTCAACAAGCTGGAAAATAAATATTTTCTGAAAACACAAATTCTGGAAAATTTTCACAGTGCTAGAAATTGCAGAAATAAAAATCAACAGACTAAAACAGCGACACAAAACATTTTAACACAATGATTTTTGGTCAACATGACCCTAGAAAAACCCCCTACAACTCTTGGGGAAAACCAATTCGAAAGCTTCTCTTTATTTTCTGAATATTGCTTTTACAGTGATGCAGAAATTTACGCAGCAAAAAAAAATTAAAGCAACTTCGAAACAGAACTTATCTCGAAAACCGTGCCAAACTCCACCTCAGTTTCTGTGCCCACAAAACAGAAAAATTACAGCAAAAATTATAGCCTTCAAAACTGTACGAACAACCTCGAAAACAGTGCTAGAATGTTTGTATGACCTCCCTCAAAATCTGCAGTTTTCTCTCCTCGAAATTCGTGCCCACTTGCCTCGAACTTCATGCTCTGCCCTGCTGTACGGATTTGCTGAAAGTTAGTGCTGCTGCCCTCCTTCTTCTCACTGCTCAAAAAATTCTCTCCAGTTTTCTCCTTCTCCTTCTCTCAATCTGCTCATGAAAGAATTAATGAATGAATGACCTTTTCTCTCATTTTCCTCCTTTAATAGAACTCTAAGTGACTTTTGGGTTATCCCCAAATCCAATGGCTGAAATAGCTTTAGATCTAGGGCTGAGATTAAATGATCTTTTAAATTTCACTTTCTATTTTTTAATTCACCCCACTTTAATAAAGACCCACTTACTCATTTATTTCCAAAGTCACTTTTCCTTTCTAATTTTACATTAACTTTATTAAAGTCACTTTAAAATTAGACTTTAGTAACTTTTTCACTTAAAGTCACTTTTAAATTAGATTTTACTTTATAACTTTATAAAGCCACTTTAGGAGAAAAATTAAATTCTTTTGGACACTTCTCTCTAGGCCAAAGATCAAAGCCTTAGGGAACCACCTGTCCTCCGGTAACCAAATTTCAACATCATGGTGCTTCTCTCCTCCAAAGATGATATATTTGAATAATCATCTAATCCTGCAACAAAAATGGCAAATTCTTCCTTCACCTCCCTGTGTAGATGAAATGGAAAAATTCTCATAAGGGTTTTTTTCCCCCCATTAGCCAACTCTCTATCCTTACGGGGCGCCTTCCACTTCCCATTTCTTTTAGCAATAAGTTCCTCATCATAAAATTTGGGGTTCAAGGCATGTGCTAAAGTATGCAATGGAGTGTTGAAATTGTTCCACCTACCAACAATAATTTTCTTGACTAAATCAGCAAAATGATCATCTACAAACAAAATTTGTGGATACTCATGTGAAATGATTTCCATAGTTTTCTCAACCATGGAATCCATGCCATCATATACCTTTCCTAAGAAAGGTTGGTCAGTGTTAGCATTCCAAAGAGGCTCAAATGCAGAGGTTGTGAACTTTAGCAAGAAATTGTTGAAATTTGGTTACCGTAGGACAGGTGGTTCCTTAAGGCTTTTGATCTTTGGCCTAGAAAAAAGTGTCCAAAAGAATTTAATTTTTCTCCTAAAGTGACTTTATAAGTTATAAAGTCAAATCTAATTTAAAAGTGACTTTAAGTGATAAAGTTACTAAAAAGTGACTTTATAAAGTTATAAAGTCAAATCTGGTACCCAAAGTGACTTTAAGTGATAAAGTTATAAGGATTAAAGTGACTTTAAATAAAGTCAATATAAAATTAGAAAGGAAAAAGTGACTTTGGAAATAAAAGACTAAATGAGTCTTTTATTAAAGTGAAAATTGAGTAAAATGAAAAGTAGTTTTAAATGAGCATTTAATCTCGGCCTAAATCTCGGCCATTGGATTTAAAGATTAAAAGTCACTTAGATTAAGTTAAAAGAGGGTGGAGGAAAGATCTATTCATTCTTTCATGAGCAGATTGAGAGAGGAGGAGAGGGAGCTGAAGAGTGATTTCTGAGCAGAGGGAGAGCAGCAAGGCAGCACAGCAAGTCCGTACAGCAAGAGAGCACACTTCCCAAGGCTGGAAAATCCGTACAGCAGAGTTTATTGGCACATTAACCAAGGCAGAAAGTCCGTACAGCATTTGCACGATTTTCGAGAGAGGGGCAGCACTGTTTTCGAGAGCTGGAACAGCAGCAAGGAGCACGATTTTCAAGGCAGAATTTTCTGGGCACGAAAATCGAGAAAGGTGGCTGCTGTCCCATCCGTACGGAATCCGTACAGTCCGTACGGTCATTCCTGGCACGTTTTTCGAGGCAGCTAAGACAACATTTAATGCTGTAATTTCTCTGAAATATTTCTGTTTGTTGTTTGGCACGTTTTTCGAGGTGGAGGGTGGCACGAAAGTCAAGATAAGTGATTTTTGTGTTTGCTGTAATTTTCTGTGTATTACTGCTCACTGTAAAAGCATTTTTCAGAATAAATGAGAAGCTTCCAGACTGGTTTTCCCCAAGAGTTGTAGGGGGTTTTTCCAGGGTCACCTTGACCAAAAATTTCTGAGTTATGATGTGTTGAATGACTGTTTGTTACTGCTGTTATTTTATTTCTGCATTTACAGCATTCTGAAAAATTTCCAGAATTTGTGTTTTCAGCAAAATTTATTTTTCAGTTGTTGAATGTATGGTTATGGGAAAGGGCATTTAACTATTTTTGGAGTAATAAGGTGGCTTTTTGTTGGGAAGCGAATTTTCTACGAGAAATCTATCTTGCTCTACCAATCCTCATCAAGGCACAATCTATGCACCATATATCCCTACTCTGAATCTGCCTATCTACACTCAGCCCAAACTTGACTCACCACTATAGAAACTAATGCTTGCTTAACCTCAACAAGGCGACACAACATTATGAAGTTTGAGGCATATCTTGTCTCAACAACTTTTAACAACTCCAATTTGGAGTACTCTCGAAATATTGCTTGAGATTGGTGGTGGTTGGTGATGAATTTAACAATCTCCCTTGATTCCCCTGTGATTTCCTTTATCCGTGGAACTTTATTGTCGATCTCCTCTAAGATCATATTCAGAATATGGACAACGTAAGGTGTCCAAAAGATGTCGTCATATCTCCCCTAAATAATTAAACCTGCAGCTTTGCAAACAGGTGCATTATCTGTGATAACTTGCACCACCCTATTAGGACCTATTTGTTCAATAGATTTTACAATAACATCAGCAATGAACTGTGCATCTTTTACCTCTCCTGAGCAGTCTTCCGCCTTTAAAAACATTGCTCCTTTTGGTGAAGTGGTAATGATATTTATCAATGGTATGTGCCTTGTATCTGTACATCCATCTAAGACTATGGTAACCCCAAAGCTACTCCAGGAAGAACGAAATGGTGATAAGATATCCTCCACAAGCTCCTTCTCATTTTTTAGAATCTGGGCTCTAACTTTCACATAGTTGGGCCCCTTGTACCCTTGAGGAGCTTTGTTAACAACCCTTATCATATCTTGCCAGTAGAAGAGCGAACAACATTGAATGGGATACCACATGCATAGATGCACCTAGCCACTCTAAAATCAGCGTCTTCTCTTGCTTGCACATTCACCAATTTAGCAATTCTGCTATCTTGAACTGTAGCGGATGCCCCTTTGGTATTTTTGGATGGTGGTTGTTCTTGTCATTGAGTGGCTCTCCTCTTCCTTGCTTCAACTACAATCTTTGGCTCAATGTTTGATGGAGCTTGAGGAGTAGCTAGACTAAGCTCTTCATGCCTTCTGTTAATTCCATATGCCTCATCTTGCTCTCTTTGATATGCCCTCCTCATCAATGGGTCTATTGTTTTTGTGCAACCTACAATCCCCTGTCCTCCTCCATGCAAAAGATGTACCTTCACTCCTGGGTAGGAGCCTTTGTACGAATTACTGCAAAGATTACAACGACATTCCCATGAGCCACCACCTCCACGTCTTTGAAGCTTTTGAACATGCTTCGAAAGAGGATAATATTCAGCCCTTGGATTGAACTTGGGGCTTGAAGTTGCACCTTGGTTGGAAGCCATTGCTGCAAAAAAAAATTAAAGAAACAAATCTCAAATATGTAAAGAAAGAACGTTTTTCATATTTTTGGTAGCATAAACCCTCGAAAAATAGAAGAAACAGTGGGAAAAAACTAAGAAAATGAATGCTTCTTACCCAAATAGATTTTATGTAGTTAAAGCTACCCCAAAATGCCACAAAAGACAAGAAATATGGTTGTAGTTAAGACAAAATCAAGAATGTCGTAGCCGAAAACTTCCCACTCCAAATTTGCTTTTGAAATCTTTTTCTCTTGCTGTTGAAATCTCTTTTGCTCACTGGTGAAAACACCCTAATTGAAGCACTGCTCTCTTCCTCTTTTCTCCTTGCTAAAATCGCATATCTCCAAGTGAAATGAATTACTCAATTCATGTGATGAGGGAATGAGGCCAGAGTCTTTTTATAACTTGAGAGAGCCATCTAGAAGCATCCAAAAGACACTTTACTGGCCGAATAAAATAATAATAATAATAAATGGGATAAAAAATAAAAAATAAAAATAAAAATTTAAACAAATTAAAAAGTATTAAACCGAGTAAACGTTGTCGTACGACTTGGAAACACGTTTCCAGTCGTACTATACCATGTTTCCTCCATGCGAAACGAAATAGTACGGCCTGGAAAAATGAATTAAAAGTATTAAACTGAGGAAACGTTGTCGTAAAACCTAGCAACACATTTCCGGCCGTACTGTGCACATTTCCTTCACGTGAAACGAGACAATATGGCCTGAAATGCGTTTCCAGGCCGTACGATACGCGTTTCAACGTTTCAATTTCACTTCCTTGGGGAAACAACCCCCTAGGCAGTGTTTCCTGCAACAAAGGCATTTGACCTCCTCCACAAAGACACCATTTGATCTCTCACAAGCAAGACAGTTTTTGGGCATTCAAGCGAAGGACAAAAAGAAGGACGAAGATCCTCTCTCTCTCTCTCTAGCTTGCAAGTGTGTTTCTAGGCAGTTTCATGGGCTACATATCATGGGTAGTCTGAATTTCTAGGTAGAATAGGAAGTCAAATTTCTAGGTTTCTAGACAACTTATGAGAGGCCGAGTTGCAAGGAAAATTAGAAGCTTGACTTAAGGGATGTGGACTAGGTTTGACCATTAGCTTGTTGCCATAGTTGACTAGAAGCGTTAGATGTATCTCTTGTTGAACTGAAAAAATTCTCTAAGAAAAAGTTTGTTGAGTTTTTCCCCTAAGTGGATTTTCCCAAGGCAAATCTTGTGTTCTCTTTGTGCATTGTGATCTCTATTGTCCATATTGTTTTATGGTTGAATTTCTAAAGTGTAATTACTTAATGATAAACTGGAATTGTTAAAAGAATATTTATATCATTAGAAGTAATTATTAGTATTTCAGAAATTTGTGATTCGATCTATTGCACTTAGAAACTCAACATTGTTGAGGATCATTCCCAAGTTCAAATGTACGATGGGGCTTCATTTTTAAAATATTTTTTTCTCCTTATGCTTTAACAAATCCAGTTATCCCTCACAAAATGTCTAATGGTTATTGGGATAGGTCAGACATAGACTTCTTAAAATAGAACCCTTTGGCTACTTTACTTCCATGTAGAATGGAAAGTCACTGTATATGGAATCTAAATGGCCCTTGTGAATTTTACAAGAGATGTGGGACACCATTGGAGATGACTTTTGTTGTTTAGTATATGAAGTGTACTCTTCGAGTAGACTTTCTATAGTCCTCAATTAGTATTTAATGAAACTTATTCCCAAGAATATTGCTAGATTTACCATTAGGGACTAGAGGCCCGCCACCTTATTCAATCTTGCTTAAAAAAGTATGGCTAAGAAAGTGGCCATGAGGATCCATTTCATTGCAATTCATTATTGAGCCTGTGATTCCAACATGCGAGCATCTAATGTGGACCTGAGAGTCTGACCAACAATCCCTTTTTCTGAAGACTAAGTTTAACAATGCATATGATCAGACATTGGTCCTTCATTTTTTTGAAGTTGACTTGTTTTGGTTTTGGACCGAGGTGTGTCGCCATGGTGAATACTCTTTTCACTAATGCATCAACCTTTGTCTCAACTAATAATTCCTTGTTCCCACAAATTATCCTACATCGATCTATTCACTTAGGGTGCCCCCTAGACCCCTACTTGGGCTATTTGCTAAATATTGCTCGTACTTAGAGGCAAGTGAAAGGCATTTTTTTCCCAAATAGTTCAACCATTTTGTAGATGACCCTCTCCTCTTTGTGAGCATTGAGCAACACCCGATTGATGGGTCCCTTGCCTGCTTGGACTCCTTTTGCTCTATATTAGGTGTTGTGGTTAGTGACCACAAGATTAAAAAAAAAATTGATTCGGTTGGATTCATGCAAATTCGATATATATTCGACACAGGTGAATGTGAGATATTTGGGCATTCCTTTTTGAGTGGGGTTGTCAATCGTGTCTATGTGGGAACGGTGTCCCTAGAGGTTACAAAAGCAAACTCCATGTTGGGAATCATAAGGACCTTCCATTTGTGCAGAAATTGAGAGTTGTTGAGCATATTATCCTAGCTTCACATGTCTATTATGTCTCTTGATAGTTTCTTAGCAGCAATCAATTTCAATGATTAGAGTAGATTTTGTAGTTATATTTGTGGTCCATGTATGATGGAGAGAGGGGCCTTCCTCTAGTCCCATGGGATGCATGTACCATGCCCAAGGATGACGCAGGATTGCCCTAGTTGATGTTGCTACTCAGGCCATTATTAATATTCTTGCATCAAAGTGATTAATGAGGCATAGGTAGCTTCATTCCTTAGCAGATCTTGTTTCAACATAGGATGATGATTGTGCAGCATATAGGCAGGGTGCGAGGAACCTTTGATCTATGTGATATTGTTTTCTCTCCCTACCTACTTCAACTTTCGAGCTCACTCATTTTCAAGATCATATAGTCAGCTTGGTAAGTTGTTGCAGGTTTGGTTCGATGGAATTGGGAGGGCAACAGGGCAAGTTGGGATTTAGCACAATGTCCCATATGGAGTTAGGGGATGCAAGCTACTTGTATTGTGAAAATGCATTGCTTTCAAGGGCACAGTTTGAACAAGAAGGGCATATTCTTCTGCAGGCATTTATGGGATGCAACCACACATGCTCTTAGACGGATCGACACTCTCTATTTCAGGACGATGGACTGATTGCCCCGAATCATACTTAGATTTTGGAGTTGGGAGGGCTCATGTTGTAGAGAGACCTGTTCCAAGATAAATATAGGGATGCCCAAGCCTTTTTGGAGGGATAAGGGATAGAGCTTTGGTCAGCCTCTACAGCAGTATGACTCCCGACCACTGTATTTAAATTTGCTTCATAGAGATCCATTATCCCCAGTTCTCCATGCAAGATGGCCATTGACTGACCTGAATGATAGATGGGTGTGCAAACTCCAAAGTGTTTGGTCTGTTCAACTTTCTTATAAGCTAAGATTATTTTCCTAGCTAATCATGTTCCAAAGGATTCCATGTAAGGCCCATTTGGCCAAGCATGGACTTTCTAACAACCTCCGTCATCACTCAAAAATGATGAAGCACATTTTTTAGGAGTGCCAGTTTGCTAAGAGCTGCAGGAAGTATTTCCAGGAACAGTATTCAGTTCTGCTGCAGGGCAGGGTTCATTGATGTGCTGCCTTGTTTGTAGATGGCCCTGTTGATCAAATATGCTCAATCTCTAGAGTAAATACAATATTCAGATTTTATCTTAAGAGTCATACCATATTCAGATTTTACCATGTTGCATTACAGAAGAGGTTCAGAGCTCCACTGTATATACCCTTCAACTTCTTTCTTTATTGTACCAAGAGTATTTGCCTAGCTAGTCATGTATCAAAGGATCCCATCTAATGCCCAATTGGCCGAAAGTGGACTTTATAACAACCATTGCCATGTATGTCCTCACTCGAAAATGATGCAGCACATTTTTTAGGAGTGCCAGTTTACTAAGAGTTGCTGGAAGCATTTCCAGGATCAATATCCAGTTCTGCTGCAGGGCAGGGTTCATTGGCTTGATGTCTTGTATTGCACTGTTGATCAAAGATGCCCAATCTCTAGAGTCATACCATATCCAGATTTTATCTTAGTTCTAGTTGGCATTACAGATGATGTTCTGAGCTTCACTGTATATACCCTTCCACTTTTTTCTTTACTTTTTGTAAATTTTTATCGTAAATATATGATGTATTTAACAAAGAAAAATTAAAACACAAATACATAAAAATTCTAGTTGTGCCAAGATCATTTAGAAGTTGGCACAGAAAAAAGGAAAGGTAGAATTGGATAAATAGCATTTATCCTATCTGCTTATCTATCTCTCTAGAGAAAGATACAAAAACACACGAACACATAGATATATACATGCATATAAAGATATAGATAGATCATAGAACAATAGATAGTCAGATAGTGTGTGTGAGAGAGAGAGAGAGAAAAAAGAGATTAGAGTGGTTTTCCCAGTAATTGTATCTATTGTTCAATGGTACAAGTCCATCTACTTATTTAGTTCCCTCCATTATTCTGGACTATAGAAGAGAAGCATAAATAAAATAAATCTCACAAGGAAATAAAACCCTTCACTAGAAGATTAGTCTAGAAATGCACCTGAAGGAACAGCTGCAGAACTAGTCACCACTCTCTTTGTTACTGAATCATCGCGAGGTGACGGTGTAGCATTTCCTTGGACCTTAACAGATTTTGATTTTTGCGAATACCTCTTGTTTTGAAACCAAGTCCATACCTGCATTATAAAGTTGAGATTAAAAATGAATTGAAATCAAAGACAGGAGATGCCTAACAAATAACATTTGCATAATTTTATGAAGACAACAATGGTTGAGTGGAATTCCAAAGTTGGACCTGCTTTGTTTGCACAAGAATTTTTCCATCCCTTTCTGGTGATGCACTGCATGTCAATGCAACATGTTATTATAATTTATCACTTCAAGGACAAAAACATAGAATCGAGGAAACTTCACACCTCCAAATCCTCTTCACAATCCCTAAAAGCTCAAAAATGATCTAACTACCACTTCCAACTGTAAAAAGTAAAATCAAATAGATATCTCTGAGATACCTGAATTTGTCAGCAAGTGAACGGATCACATCACGATGAGGAATTGCACCTTTAGAATCTTCTAAGACCTTTTCCATTTCTTGAACCTTCAGAAAACAAGACACTACAACATAAGATTGCTGTGTATAAGCATTGCAATTATAGACCAATGAAAACCAAGACCTTCTATAATCAAAGCTGGTTCAAAGTTGTAGTTTCTAAAATCAAGCGAAAAGTTTTCTTGAAATGAAACGAGTATATGTTCGCAACGAGTAGTATTAGAGAAATGCATATGCATATCCATTATGAGGCATTTTATTACAATCTACATATTCATCCCAACAAATCAACATACCATATAAAACATTTGAATAATTTCATCATATTACAAGAACGAATAAGAATCCTTCAGTGCATAATATAAAAGCTATGCAGAAACAAAGTCCCGCAACTCAAACTAGGCAAGGGCTCAACAAACCCAAAATGGAGAGCCAACTCAACAGCTAATAACTACACATATTAAAGGATACATAAAAAAGTCAAATTTTCACAAAAATAAAATCAAGGGTTTTTATTTTGTGACTTATCTATAAAAATAAATCATACAACATAAGCATAGGCTTGTGTAAATACTAAAATTTAAATAGCCAAATGAAATACACATCACTTTCAAAATAAACATTAACACTGAACACTGAAGATCAAATTGTTTAAATTGCAAACAGAGCCCTGGTTCACTAGTAATTTCAAGGAATTAGTAAGTTAGATCTTAGAATTTTGTGATCCATAGTGATAATGAGATTGTCTTTCAGATTAATCACATTATTAAGATTTGGTCGACGTTTCAAACCATATAATGTGGTTAATCCTCAAGGCAAAGGTGAAAAAATCAATCTATCCACATGTTTAAATAGCAGAGATACAACTGGTTCCAGAGTTAGCCGTTGGGAATTAGCCATTATGAATTAGCTGTTAGGAATTAGCCATTAGGAAATAAGCTGTTGAATTAATATATTTATTTATTTTTAATTTTATTGTTTTAAAATATTAAAGTAAATTAAAATATATAATTATAGAATAAGGAATATATATTTATAATAATGAATATTAATAATAAGTTTAATATTTTTGAACCATAAGTTTCAAAAATAAGATTAATATTATTAACAATTGGTTATTATTATACAAAAATAACAGAGATTATTTAAAAAATAAATAAATAGATAAAAAATAAAAATGATAAAAATAAAATAAAATAAAGAATAAATAAATAAGTAAATTAAAATAAAGTAAAAATAATTAATAAAAAAAATAAAAATAATTAATATTTAGTAATTAATAATTAATAAATTAATAAATAAATTTAACCAGGAAGAGAGGGCAGGGATCCAGCTCCTACCTGATTTCCAACTGTTGTCCCTGTTAATATTAATTGCATGCTTCTCAATCTCAATGGCCTCTCTTAGCTTCCTATGATGGAAGTGATCAACCCTAGTGATGACCCGAGAATCCTCAATGCAGACATGGTATTTGGATTTCCTAACGGCTAATTTCCTAACAGCTAATTCCTAAGAGCAAATCCATAACGGCTAATTCCTAAGAGCAAATCCATAACGGCTAATTCCCAATGGCTAACTTTAGAACTAGTTGCATCTCTGTTATTTAAACACTTGGATAGATTGATTTTTTCACCTTTGTCCTGAGGATGAACCACATTAGATGCTTCGAAACGTCAACCAAATCTTAATAATGTGATTAATCCGAAAGACAATCTCGTTATCATTATGGATCACAAAAGTCTAAGTTCTAGCATTATAACCCTACACGAAAGGGACTTGGCTCATAAAGTTTGTCAGTTTGAACAAGCTCGTCTACAAGTTTCAAAGAAAAAATTGGATCTCACTTATCTGAAACGTTGTAGGGATAATGCTGTGGTTCCAATTTTCGCTCATATTAAACATCGGCTAAACAAGTCTATAAACAAGCATATATTTCTAAAGACAAGTTTAGCTTTAATTAGATCCGAAATCTACAGGGTGAGGAAGAATCTTGACTTTTTATCTCGAAAGTTATTAGCCCTTCATTTAGAACTAGCGAACGAAATCTTTGTCGTTCTATGGGGAGTGATCGATGGTTGTTCCGCTGCGAAGGCTCTACATTTAGAAGAGATTTCAAAGAGGAAACAATCTACGAAATTCAGTAGGCTGCAAGGTATTGTTTCTCACTTCTCCATCGACTCAGCTTCATCGATTCCAGCAATGAACCTGATCAGTGAAGACTAGATTTCTGCACTCAATTCTTGGATATGCAGCCTGAATTCATTGTCATTCTCGTCGGTCTCATTACACCATTCGGCAACATCTTAAACCCTGGTAGCTTCTGAAGAAGGTTCCAGCAATGAATTTTATTCATTCGATGCATATCCTACCAATCTACCTCATGACTCGTTCAACGGTGTTGGTGCCTGTTTCGAAACCCCGTTGAGTACAATTGGCGTCTTTGATGTTTCTTCTAGGCTCAATCGAAGAATCTATTCTCATTCCCCAGACAAAGACTCTACAGCATCCTCGGTTGCATCTTCGTCCATGCTTCTGACCGATCCTCCCTTCCAATCGGAACCCCTCCGTCCTCTTCCAACACTGCTCCATGTCCGACAATTCCTCCTTGTCATCTGTGCATGCCTTCCCTGGAATCCAATCCCTTAGCAATCCATCCGCAACCTATCACTCGGTTGACCCTCCTCCACCGCTCTCAGTTGAACCTCCTCCATCCCTAACAGTTGACCCTCTACTCATTGTTCACCCTCCTCTAGCTCTCGTTGAAACCCTTCATTTCACGTCTTATCTACCTTCCCATGACTCTTTTTGTTTCGTTGAGCTTTCGATCGATTCACCCTCTTCGACCCTCCTAAATAATCACTCATCGCTCACTATTTCACCCAAGCAAATTCCTCACCCTTATGGTCCCATTACTTATTCCCCCTCGTCCCATAGTTTTGACCCTAATGATTCTAATGATAATTTTAATTTAATTAATAATATTCCCATCAATAATAATAAATACATTTCTAATAATAATAATAATGATAATAAAAACTACGTTAATAATCAAAATAAGAAATTTGATAATAATAATATCCCTTTTAATAATAATAAAAGTATTCATAATAACAAAAACAATGTTACTAAACATAAGAAATATGATAATAACAATAACCCTTTTAATAATTTAAAAAAAAAAATTAATAATAATAATAATAATTCCAATTTCCTCCCAACGTGTTTTTAAAAATGTTATTAATCTTTCTAGTGTAAATTTGGATCCTCTTTTTTTTGCCTCCTAGCTAAAGGACTTAATTTTGCCCTTGCCCCTAAAAAAAATTCCCATTGATGACATTATTTGTAACATTGAACATGGAATTAGAGACCTTCCCGACAATGTTACGGAAGTTATTAGACAAATTGCGCTATTGTGCTTAGGAAAGCTAAGCCTCCTAAAAGAAACATTAGCAAAAATGAGTTTCTTGCCCTTAAAGCCTTTGGGGATAACCCTGACATTGTCGTCCTAAAAGCAGATAAAGGCGAGGCCGTTGTTTTTTTTTTTTTTCTGAATAAGACTAAATCTATTAAGAAAAAACCATATGGTACAATCAGAGCTTTGGCAGAAGGCAAAGAAAAGAGACAGGGGAGCCGGAAATGATAGACATCAACCTCGGCCCCTAAAAACAGCCTAGTACAAGCAGAAAGTAACAAGGAGAACTGAGAGCATAAAACAAGACAAAGGGGTCTACCCCGAGTGGGTAGGAACCTCCAAACGACATTTTTTCACTTTCTTTTTGCTGACTTTAATCCAACCAATGTGATCTGACTGGACAGGAACCAATTGTTGACAATTCTGTTCTGAAGGAGGAGTCTCCTTATCTGAATCAGAGGAAGAGGGCGCATGTGTGCGTTTCTGCAATATCTGCGGTGCCGAGGGATCCGTGAGGCCGGCCGAGGGGGAGTTCTTTGCCTGCTCAACATTTTCTTCATTCGCATCGTTTCCTTCCTCATCCGAGCTGAAGGAATCTATGTCATCCATGGGTGGTGGATCACATGGCTTCCAGCTCTTCGATTTGGATTTACCTTTTTTATTCTTCGTTTTGTTGAGGAACGTGGCACATGACTTTTGGAGATGCCCCGTCTGATGGCAGTGACGACACCGGAAGGCGGTGTTCTCATATTCCAAGGTTTGGGTCCAATGGAAGTCCCCAATCTTGAGGTTTATCTTGTCTGGTAGTCCGTTACTGATGTCTATTTCTGCACAAATTCTGCCAAATGTGTATATTCCTTTCACCCCTCTTGAGGTGTCCGTGGCCAGGTAACGGCCTAGAGTATTCCCAATTCCTTGGAAGACTGCGAAGTGCTAGAGGTGCGCAGGGAGATTTGGAAGTCTGACCCATATGGGGAGTCTGGTGATGACAGCTGTGGAAGGATCAAAATCTGGAAACCATGGAGTAAGGAAGAGCCCTGCTGATCCCCAGAACCAGGGACCTTCCGTTAATGCTTTCTGATAGTCTTCATTGAAGGCAAAGGCCACAATGAAGAAGCCTTTCGAACAAAAGAAGACCTTGCAGTTGTTGGTCCAGTTGGAATGGATCCACTGGTAGAGGTTTGTAGTTCGAGGCCATAGGCCATTAAACCTGCAAATGATAGCCTTTTCTGCAAATGTCTGAAATTGGTCTTCCAAAGTTGGATGGGCAATCTCAATGGAAGGGGTTTCCTCCCTTTTGTCCACCAGGAAAGGCTTGGGAGCCTCCGCTGGTGGAGCAGCTCTCTTAGATGGCTGCGAATGAACCGCATCCTTGTAGGAGAAGGGGGGAGCCGCAGAGGTTTGCCCAGTGGCTCCTCCTCTCAAACGAAGGGAGAGAGTGACTGAAGCATCTTTTTTGATATTGTAAAAAGAGAGGGGTAGAGTATCTGCAAGTTGTTTACCTCTGTAAAGCAGCCTCATGAGATCTGAGGGGATCCCCAATCTGACTTCGAGATTTTGTAGAATATCCTGCACCAGATTCGAAGCTCGTACCCAGAGCAGCTTTGTTCCGCCAGATAGAAGAGAGATCTGGATCTGATAAGCAGAGGATGTATGATCTAAAAGCCTCAGCTCTCCATTTCTGGCCAGCGTCTGACCTGTACAAATTCCTTGGTTCCCCAGATCCATATGGCTTTTGGCGTTAAGAGCAAATATATAAGGGTCGTCGGCGACTGGACCAAACAGGCCTGAGGGCGCCAAGGCGTCGGTGGCCAGACAGGGGATCTGGGCAACACGCTGCAGATCATGACCTTTCTTATTGAATATGGCAGCGCTGCGCTGCAGAACAGCGAGAGCAACTTCTGCATCAGCAGCCAAAGCAGGGAACTGGCGATTACGATCCTTGTTGATAACATTTTGAGGCCAAATCGAGCTCTTCAAACAGCTATTGAAGGCTCCATACTGCAGATTTGAGGGGGGCGTGACTGCATCCACGGCCGAGTCAGAGGAAGCGTATTGGTTCTTATATCCTTGGGAGATGGCATCCCATAGCAGGATCGGGCTTTTCATGCGATGGCGGATGACCACTTGATGCCGATCATGGGGAGAAACTGCAGCAGCAGTCGCAGTCGCGGGAAACACAGAGCCGACGGCGGTCTTGGAGCAAGAAACCTTAAGCGTCTCCATCCGCCTGCTCCTTTCGCTATTTCTAAACCCAAGGCGAGGTCGTTGTTATTTTACATAAACCTGACTATGTTAACAAAATGATAGACCATCTTTATCAACAATGGTAGTTTCATTAAACTCAATAGGAATCCTATTAAAAAAGTTACAAAAGAAGTCATGTTCGCCATAAAATATAATAATGCTCTTAATCATCTTAGCAAAAAGCTCATTGAAAGCAACCATTTCCCTCCCAGAATTTACGGTCTTCCAAAGATTCATAAGGTTGGGATCCCCCTAAGACCTATTGTTAACACGATAGGTGGGCCCAGTTATCTTCTTGCTAAATTCCTAGCTCAGAAACTCAAACCTCTTGTCAGTCTCACAGACTCCTTTGTTAGGTATGAAAATTTCTGGATGTTACTTATGCAGAAATCTACTGTTAGATCTGGTTATGCTCCTCCTACTTAATTAAGTTATTAAGCTAAAAATTCAGATTAATATCGAAGCAAAACACATAACAGACTTTCACCAATTCAGATCTAGAAAAAGTACATGCACACATAGACAAAGTGACACAGTGATTTTCTGGACAAATAGTCCCTGGAAAAACCCAATGTGGGAAAACCGGTCCGCTGGCTGTTGAAGGGTTTTATTATTAAGAGTTTTCTGAATACAACAAAACAGGGTTCCAGATCTAGAAAACCCAACAGAGATAAAATTGATTTGCAACTCACTAGCTGTTCTGAAGCCAAAATAATGACTGATCCACACCCTCAAACGGGTTTTACAGCACTCAGCCACAATTAGGCCCTAGAAACCCCAGCGCTGCCCCTGAAGCCCCTGCGTCCCTCAACGCTGGCCTGGAAAGGGTTGCGTTACCCTAGACTGGGTAATGCAGTCCCTACGTTGCCCCTAAGGGTCTTTGTGTAACCCCTAAGGGTTTCCAATTGAATTATGTTGCCCTCAGAGGGACTGCACAGCACTTGCGCAGTTGAAGCTGCATTTGCGCTGCGCAGCTGCTGCCCTCTCTGTCGCCGCTTCTCCTGCTTCTCTGCGTTGCCTCTCTGAGTTGATCTCTGTCTCTTGTTGATTCTAGACACTGGGATCAGACCATCCCCTTTGTCTAAACTCCCCTCTCTGCAGCTGAAACACTTCTGAGAATTCTTAGAAAACCCGCCCTAGAATCTCAACTTAGCTTCAATGCTCTGCCACTGTGTGTCTTTACAAATGACCCCAAGCCTTTCCTTTAAACTTTTCTCATTGGGAAACCAACGGCCATAATCAGATCTTGAATCAATGGCTAAGATTAAAAGAAAGGTTCCTTTCCTTTATACTTTTCTCGTTGCGAAACCAACGGTCATGATCAGATCTTGAATCAATGGCTAAGATTAAAAGAAAGCTTGAACTGTGTGACTTAAGACAGTTTCATCACATGTTTAATTTAATTAACTTTAATTATTTAATTTTCCTAAGTTTAGACTTGGGAAATACATTAAAATAATTAATTAATTAAATATCTCCCAAACCAGATGAAATTTCCGAAATCCCTTTCTAGGTCTTGTAGATCAAGTGTACTCTAGTCCCTCCACAAAATTTAGGAGCTAGAGCACAACTGATGCTACCCCAAATACACAAAATCTCAACATTAAGGACTCTGCTTCCTTTGTTAAAGAGTTGAAGGATATAAGGCTAGACCCTGGGGATTTGTTAGTAAGCTTTGACGTTGTTTCCCTTTATAATAAAATCCCTATTCAGGAAGCCATCGATGTCATAAATCATATCACTGATGATGACACATCCAAATTGGTTGGGATTTGCCTTACCTCTACTTTTTTCAGCTTCTAGGGTGAATTCTATGAACAAACTTGTGGCGTAGCGATGGGTTCTCCTCTTTCCCCTATAGTTGCCAGCTTATTCATGGAAAATTTTGAGACCAAGGCTTTGGCCTCTACTCAATTATACCCCAAGCGATGGAGGAGGTTTGTTGTCGATACTTGCGTCGTTTGGCCCCATGGTCGTGAAAAATTGCATTTGTTTCTCAACCATCTTAATTCCCAATCTGACTCCATCAAATTCACAATGGCAGTCGAGGTAGATGGGTGCCTTCCTTTCCTTGATATTGTCCTCTCTAGACTAAACGATGGTTCCGTTTCTCACCAAGTTTTTCGCAAAAAAACTCATACGGAACAATATCTTCATGCCAATTTTCATCATTTTTCAGCACAAAAACTCAGAGTTTTCAAGACCCTTGCCACCCCTTCTAAGTATTACTGATGAGAATCACTTGGAAGAGGAAAAATCTCATCCTCCGAAGGTTTTTGAAAATAATTGCTATAGCAGGAAACAAGGGCTCAGAGCTTTTCAAAAAGCAATTAAAGAATATGTCGAAGAATGTAACTAGGTTTGGTCTTCATAATTGTACTTTAGTCATAATGAAATGTATTTATCAAAAGAAAGAAAAAGAAATTTTATGATTATATAAATTGACTTATTAAAGCATGGGTTTCATAATTGGCTCAATTGTTTTTAGGTCAAGGTTTCCATTGTAGACCTAAAGGATTTATGTCAAGTGTCCTTGTCCATGTCATATTGTAAAGAACCCTTCTTGGGAATTATTTGTTAAAGAAGAAAATTATTTTATTGTAAATTAGGTCTATTGGGCCTCCTCCACCAAGTCGACCTCAAACAGGGTAATTTAACTTCACCAAAAACCTATATATTGGAGCAACACACTCTCTCATCAAGTTCTATTTGCAGTAAAAGTTGTAGTAAATTGGTTGCAGAAAAGAGTACGAAGTTGCAGGAGAAGGAAAGAAATTGGAAGAAGAAAATTGAGTTTTTGGGCTACCTTTATCTCACACGTGCGAAGATATTGAGTTGACTGCAGGATCGAAGTTCGGAAGCTAGGGGTCGAAATTTCTGCAGTAGTTGTAGTAACTGGGATCGAATTTTCTGAGATGTTGTTGGGCTGAAGCTGCTAAACAAGAAGAGAAGATTGAAGATGTTGCATCATTGAAGGTTGACTTTGTGGAGGAGGAAGGTTGATGGTCTAGGGTCTTGATTGTCTCATTGTCATCTGAATCTACTAAAGGAAGAGTTCCTGATTGGGTTTTCCCCTATATAGTGGCTTTTCCCTGGTTGTCTGCCTACATCTAGTGTCCATGATATTCATGTTTTTGGTTTTGATAATTGCTTGATGAAACAAACATAAAAGAAGAACACAAGAAAGTTAATAAGAACAAAAGAATATCACAAGTAATTATCAACATAAGAAAATCTTTCTGCCTTTCTCATTTTCCAACATGGTATCAGAGCTAAGGTGAAGGAGGAAAAAGGTAGCTTGAAGATCTACTGAAAGGAGAATAAGGAGTCTTAAGAAGTTGAATAAGGGTCATCAAGAAAAGGGATTATATAAGGGGATAAGCCTACTATCTTCAAGAACCATGTCTAACTCATTGAAGGGAGAAAACAAACTAGAAGGAGCCTCCAACTACTGGGCATGGAAAAAGAAGATAGATCTCATCCTCGAGAAGAATAAAGTTTTGGATCTAGTCAAAGGAAAAGTAAAGAAAGCCTGCAAATGAATCATCAAGTGAAGCAGAGAAAGCAAAGTTTAGAGAAACAAAAATATTAGCCATGAGCCTAATAGTAGATGGAATAAAGGACAACCTCATTCCATATATATCCAACATAGATTTCGCTCAAGAAATGTAAGAGGCCCTATCCAAATTATTCACAATCAAGAACATTGGTCAAATTGCAAGCCTCAAGAATGATGTAAGAACTATGAAGGTGACAAAAGATGATATTGTGGCATCCTTCTTTGTAAAGATAGCTAGAATCAAAGATGAACTCCAGGCAATAAATGAAATAGTACCTAAAAAAGAGCTCGTGATTACTGCCCTTCTAGGATTACAAACATCTTGGAGTGCCTTTGCATTAGGAATCAACAGTTGGAAGGATACTCCTACATTCGAACAATTATGGAACACATGTAGTCAAGAAGAAGCTAGAGTATCTTTAGTAAGCAATAAGGAGAATGAAGAGGAGAACATCTCAAATGCCTATTCCACTCATCACAAGAATAAGGGAAGCTTCAAGAAGTTCAAAGGACCAAGGAAGCAAATAGACCTATCTAAGATTGAATGTTACAATTGTCACAAAATGGGTCATTATAAAAGCCATTGTCCTGAGAATCTAAGGAATAAAAGGAGAGATAGGGATCAAGCAAATCTTGTCGATGAAGGTTCACCAAAGAAGAGCAAGATGGAAGAATCCCAAGTCAGAGACTTATTTGCTAGGGACTCTATCCCTTACATATCCTTCTAGTCTAAGTTTTGAAATATTTTCCTTTATGTTTTGATTTCTAGTACTTTGTAGGTTTCCCTCAAGAATGGATTAAGAGGGATCCCTCACCATTTTACTAAAGATAAGTATATTACTCCTTGTATTATCTTTTTATGTTTGGTTTCCTCTTTTATCAAAATATGTTTGTATAATATGCTAATAACCTTTCTTTTTATATTTTCCTTTTTCAGGAAAACTTGTTGAATACTCAAGGGTTATGGAGAAGACCTCACAAGACAAAGCATGGTAAAAGTTATGTTGCAAAGGAAGCTCTTCGAGAATTGATGTCCTACAAGGTTTCTTAAGAAACAGCTCAAAGGTATGTCTTACCCCATAAGCTTTGTTCTCTTCATAATAAAGGTATATTCATTTCTTTTAATAATCTGCTTTACATTACTAACATCATTATGTCTAGGATGTTGAATCACAAAGATTCTTGTTAAGGTGATTAATCATTCGATTAAATCTACCCTCATCAAATTATCATTGTGTAACCCTAAAAGGTTCAATCTAAAACCCTAACCTAAGCATGTGTCCAAAATTGATTATGAAACCCTAGTCTACTTGGGGTTATTGATGAATTCTAGAAAATACTATTCTTTTGATGTTTAGGGTTTTGGTACTATTATAGAAACCCTAGTCCTTTACGATTTGTTGTGTCTTGAAATCCTAGACCTTTAAGGTTTTGGTAATTTAGGGTTTATGAGCAAAATACTTGTAATATCTATGGTAAGCTCCTAAGAATGAAACCCTGGGTGTATATTTGTATGTCTGCTCAAAACCCTAGCCTGATCAAGATTGTAATATGTCTAACCTTAATGTATTGATATTTGTGTCTTGGGTTTACCTAATAGATGTGACATGCTTGTGCATGATTATGAAATCCTAGATATGTATATATGCTAACCTAAAGTTGATGCTCATAGTTCTAGGATTTGTAACAAAGCCCTAGTAGAACTTTGATATTCTAGAATATAATGATATTGTTTAGCTTTGATGATGAAATCTAGGGTTTACATCAAACCCTAGTAAAAGTCGGTCATATTGTTGAAACCTTAGATTGTGCTATGATTGATTTTGATTGTTGATATCTAAGGCTTAGTGTCTCAAAGATGAATTCTAGGGTTTGCAATATAGAGTCTATCATATGTCTGAAAGTAATATTTGGGCCCTAGATATAATGAGACCGATCTTTTGATTAACTTTAAGTTCTAATGATGTGATCTAGGGTTTAGAACAAAACCCTAGCAAGAAGTTGAAGTATAGAAGTATGTGTCTCTTGTTGATTATGAACCTAACTAAGTTTAGGTATTTGATGTCTAAAGTCTAATGCTTTCATTATTGTATTAACATGATTCTGCTATAGTTAACTGCTTGCTTCTATATATGTATTTGGTTGTACTTGCTATTAAATTTTTGCAGGTACACAATCTTCAAGATAATGAAGATGTCATTATAACCATGATGGAGAATGCTACAAGATCAAGATAACTTTGATAAGAAGGAATGAAGACATGAAAGACTCTCTGATGTTATAGAAATTAGTTGATCTCCCTAAGTTAAGAGGGAACCTGGATAGAAGAAAGGATATATCTCCCCAGTTAAGAGGGAGGGCATATCATGGTGAACACCCTGAATTAGAAATCAGAGAAAGAATGCACTACAAACTTACAAAGTATTAAGGATGTCTTGGTGTTAAAGAAGAAAAGCTTTCGACTAGCTACATGTGAATAACTTGATATAAGTGGCATCAAGATGATTGAAGACCCTGAAGGCTTGTGTTTATTTGTATGTATTTGATTACTGATTGGGGTAGTTTTTGTACAAGTAAATCTCTCCTCAAAAGGTCAAAGTTTTGGAAGCATGTTTGGACTTGTAATTTAGTCTATAAGCATGCTTAATTTATTTGTTTTTACCGATCTAATTGATTGGGAAAGATTTGATGTTACCGATTTAAATAATCAGAGGTGTTAAGGCATCATGTGTAATACAAAATGCCTAGGAGGACATCTATATGTGTCTAATGTCTAGATCCCAAAGTAGGGAGGGTGGCGTTGGTTATAGAGCTCTAACCTTGAATTATGCACCTAGATCCCTGGGTTGATGGTTAGTAAGTAGGCTTGATGGTACCTATAGTGGTTGAAAGCTTTAGTCCCACCCGAATAGATTGCCCTGGTCAAGAATCTCGTCAGTGGCACTAAGTATGCCTAAACGCTTTGTAGTTCATGTGTTTTGATATCTTTCATGTACTTGTATATATATGTAAATTATGAATACCTCTCTAGTTAAGAGGGAGTGTTGAAGAATGTAACTAGGTTTGGTCTTCATAATTGTACTTGAGTCATAATGAAATGTATTTATCAAAAGAAAGAAAAAGAAATTTTATTATTATATAAATTGACTTATTAAAGCACGGGTTTCGTGCTTGGGTCAATTGTTTTTAGGTCAAAGTCTCCATTGTAGACCTATAGGGTTTATGTTAAGTGTCCTTGTCCATGTCATATTGTAAAGAACCCTTCTTGGGAATTATTTGTCAAAGAATAAAATTATTTTATTGTAAATTAGGTCTATTAGGCCTCCTCCACCAAGTCTGCCTCAAAGAAGATCAAGTCAGCCTCAAACAGGGTAATTCAACCTCGCCAAAAGCCTATATATTGGAGCAACTCGACCTCATTTGTCACACTCTCTCATCAAGTTCAATTTGCAGAAAAAGTTGTAGTAAACTGGTTGCAGAAAAGAGTGTGAAGTTCCAGGAGAAGAAGGAAAGAAGTTGGAGGAAGAAAATCGAGTTTTTGGGCTACCTTTATCTCACACGTGCGAAGATATTGAGTTGAAGCTAGGGCAGAAATTATGTCCCTATTGTAGGATCAAAGTTCTGAAGCTGGGGGTCGAAATTTTTGCAGTAGCTGTAGTAACTGGGATCGAAGTTTCTGAGATGTTGTTGGGTTGAAGCTGCCAAACAAGAAGAGAAGATTAAAGGTTGTTTCATCATTGAGGGCTGACTTGGTGGAGGAGGAAGGTTTGTTGGTCTAGGGTCTTGGTTGCCCCATTGTCATATGAATCTAATGAAGGAAGAGTTCTTGAGTGGGTTTTCCCCTATATAGGAGTTTTGCCCTGGCTATCCGCCTACATCTGGTGTCCCTAATCTTCATGTTTTTGGTTTTGATAATCGCTTGATGCAACAAAGATAAAAGAAGAACACAAGAAAGTTAATAAGAACATAAGAATATCACAAATAATTATCAACATAAGAAAATCTTTCTCCCTTTCTGATTTTCCAACAAAATCTAGGGTTAAACCTGCTCGTGATGATCAAATCTCCAATGTTCTGCTTTCGTTTATCCAGGGGACCACCGATAGGATTGCTCATATTCTTAAAAAGAATAAGGTTTCTGTTATCTTTAAACCCCTTAATACCATAAGAAATTCTCTTAGATCTGTTAAAAATCCTGTAAACCCTAAAGACATGAAAGGGGTCTACTCAATCCCTTGTTCCTATGGGATTCCCTACATTGGGGAATCAAGTCGCTCCATTAACCAAAGAATCCAAAAGCATGCAACAAACATTAAGCACAATCGTTCTCATTCTTTAGCTTTAGTTGAATACGCAGTGAAATCCAAACACCATGTATGCATTAAGGATTCTCGGGTCATCGTTAGGGTTAATCACTTCCATCATAGGAAGCTAAGAGAGGCCATTGAGATTAGAAGCAATTAATCTTAACAGGGAAGACGGTTGTGTTAGTGTCAGTTTTTGCCAATGTTACCAAACTCAGAATCGGCAATAAATTGGCGAGGCAAAAGAGCGAAGAGTTTTAATCGTATTAGGAAAATGCGTGAAAAAATTGAGGAATACAATAAAAAAAGATATACACATTTATTGTATTTAAAGAACCAAAAAAAAAAAAAAAAAAAAAAACATTTTTCATTGATATTCAATAAAGCCATGTCCAAACATTGTATAATATCAATAGATGTCCAAAAAATCATGACGACAATGTGTATACTTCAAGTATAAAATATATTTAGTATTGGAAAACATTCAAAAATAGGTACAAAGCTTCAAACGAGACAAGGAACTTCCATGTTTTTGTCAACCAACACTGTAGACTTGCTAAAATCTTACATGGGGTTACAAAAGCATGACTTCTAAATTGGGTTAAGTTTGGATTCGTAATGCGTGATACCCATTGGTATATCACCTATACACTCGACGACAACAAATGAATTTAAGGAA
Organism: Pinus albicaulis; assembly: GCA_034641835.2. Classification (NCBI taxonomy): domain Eukaryota; kingdom Viridiplantae; phylum Streptophyta; class Pinopsida; order Pinales; family Pinaceae; genus Pinus; species Pinus albicaulis. Next base: position 1,200,884,726 of record CM076577.1, read on the forward strand.
TTGTTTCATTATTATAGGTCCTTGTAAAGATCCAACATTCTGCAATGATTTGCCTTTATTCAAAAATATATATAACTTTAACATACTACAACTAGTTTCTTTTATTCAAAATGATATTTTTAAAGGAAAAGAACGTTACTTGACCAATGGGGAGTAGCCACAAATATGTGCGTATACCATCCAAGTCAATAGCTAAGCAGACCCGTAGTTCACTTAGGTGACTCTTTGGGCGAGGGAAGGGTGACGTCGTTGAGCCTAAGGCATAGAAAACCCAGAAAGCAATGTAGTCTGGTAAGACGAGTGAGCCGACCAATGCTAAAGTCGTTGCCTAATACATGAAGCCGACTGCCTAATACTGTATACATGAAGCCAACTAGCAAAACACATCGTGACCTTGACGAATTAGAGAAAGGGTTTCTATTTATCGAAGTTGAAGTGTGTGCAGTGAGGGAAGAATGTGACAATGGTGTCGTTTGATCCACGACGTCTCTAGATAGGCGAGCAACAAGAAGAAATGAAAACGAACTCCGAGCGCAGCATGCGACAAGAAGAAGTGAAAGTGAAACCACAAAATAGAACCCATCGAACTTTTAACCTAAGAGTTTGAGTGGCTCGTCGAGTCCTCTAAAAATTGTTGAAATCACGAGTCAAACTCGGTTTACACGAGTTTGAGGCGCCAAGATTCAATCGGCTCGTTTGGTTGAAGATTAGAGTCGGAATCGTGAGTACTCATGAGTGATCGGAGACTCCTATAACACTGGTCCCATTTTGAAATTTTTGTCATTCCATTAGGTCATCATGCAAAAATTTAGTCACTGGTCATTAGGTTTAGGACTATTTTCCACTCCTTCCAAAAATTTAAATTGCTGGTCCATGTCATCACTCATCTGAGTGTATCATCATTCAAAGATTGTCATCAACACCACGATTTCATTCAGTTCCATGTCACCATTAGGTCATTAAGGTTTCAAGGTCACCAAAACTCTCATTTCATGCATAAAATCTGGCAATTGGAGTGGTAATAGCCAATTTTCTTCAATAAATTTTGATTTCAAAAATGTAAGTTTATGTTTTTATATGTAATAAGTACTTCATGTTCTTAAAAGTTGCAGTTCAAGGTTTCAAAAAGATTCAATGTTCCAAAGAAATGCCCAAAATATAGTTGCCACAGGAGAGTTGCTATACTTCTGGAGTACTCTTGGAAAAAATGCATTTTCTCTGCCATAGAGTGTCCAAATGACCTGCTTGATGAGTCAAATTATAACTAGACAGAAAGAGCTTTCCAATGAGCTATCATGAGCTCAATTTGGAATTCATGAAGGCCTCCAAAATTGACCTGAAACTTCACACTACGCTTTTCTCAGGGACACGCTGCGCTTTTTGACCAGTCTAGAAAGATTGCATTTTTTAGGAGCTTCACTCGACCATTTTCAGAGCTTGAACACGTTTTTGACAACTAGACTGGAAGAGTTTCCAATGAGCCATATGGGCCCAATTTGGACCTCAATAAGTCACTCAAAAATGGTTTTGAAGGCCCACGGTGCGCTTTTCACCAGGCATGCTGCGCTTTTTACAATTGATTGATTTCTTCAGAATTTTCAAATTTTCTCAATTGACTGATGGATTCCAAGAATCCAAGGAGATTTACTGATGTAATTGTAAAATGTAAATGTAATTATGTCATTAATAGTTACTAGAGGTAGATACATCAGGGAAATATGTAATTTTGAGTCAAAGTGAATCAGTTTCATGAATGATAGGTTTCATTTCCTTTGTCATTGCAAGGGTTGGATGTTCTGTAATTGATCATTGAACACTAGTGTAATCAAACTTTTTGGCAGGAACTAATAGACTGAGTTGCAGCTATTTTGGTGGGATTCCTGTGGTAATGTGTTTTAGCATTGTTTCCTTTTATGTTTGCAAATGTTTGAATGTATTGTGATTTCCATATTCATGCCATCTTTGAATGTAATTGATTCCTAAGTCAGATAGACAGAATTCATTAGTTGATGCTCTGTTTTGGAGGAATTATTACAGTTTCATGTTCACTTTCTTCTAATTGAAAAGAATTCATGTTTCCATGCTCTTTTCTAAAACCCTAGCAGTCTAATCCACTCCATCAAGATACCTTAATGTGTTAAAGTGTTTACCTACATTGCCCCATCAGATCTTTGCAATTCTGATCCTTTTTGCCCTGACCTAGTTTTTCCCTGACCTATTCACCATCCAGCATCCAAAATCAATCAACCAAACCCTAGTGCTACTATACCTAGCCTAAAATCTCATTGATGCAGTCATCTTGGTTGTGATCTCTTGGAGAGAGCCCTCTCCTGCCTGTAGGGCTAGCTACTTGGCGAAAGATTGGTCTGTGGTTACCTTTGCTAGTCTCTTGTCAGCCTTGGAGATTTGGTGGAGTGATAACAGGTTGGAAATTAAGTAGGAGTTGGATCCCTACCCTCCCTGCCTGATTAAATTTATTTATTAATTTTTAATTATTATTTATTATATATTTTTTACTTATTTATTTATTCTTTATTTTATTTTATTTTATCATTTTTATTTTTATTTATTTATTTATTTTTTAAAAATTCTCCATTATTTTTTATAACAATAATCAATTTTTTAATAATATTAATCTTATTTTTTAAACTAATTGTTAAAAAATATTAAACTTACTATTAATATTTATTTATATAAATATACATTCCTTATTCCATAATTATATATTTTAATTTAATTTAATATTTTTAAACAATATCCCCGATCGGGGTGCGTACATGATCTACGACATATCCATTGTAATTAATAGTGGACGCCTCGAAGGACAAGCCCACCATCTTCCACATGCGTGGCAGGGCAGCCTCTTGCATGAAGCGAGGGAATAATATGGTGGGTGGCATTAGGAGAAGCCATTCAAGGCTTGAGCACCTGCATTTTTGTATGTCGAGTTTCGGTGGCAAAGTGGAGATACCTATAAATTGCTACAATGGGAGGTCGGTATCAACAAGCCTTCAACACTCCACAATGTTGGACACCTGGTATGTAGTTCGTTACTCCCTCCTTTTCACCATGACGAAAGTCTCTGGTGTAAGTGAATTGAATCGAGCTGGTTGGAATTCGAGGGGTCAGAGGGTGTTTGCTCTGTTTCGACTTTGAATGCGTCTACCTGTAGGAGTAATTATGGTAATTGGGTCGAAATTGTTCCGACTTTTGTCTGGTATGGATTTTGGATGTTCCGAAGGGACCCAATTCAAGTCCTCAATGTGGTCGATCCCTTAGCTCATAAGCGGCCCTCGGTGAACTCGGTATGGCCTTGGGATAGTTCTGGGGGGTTTGGGGCTTTTGAATTTTGGGTGTCTATGTCGGGTTGGGTCAGGTGGTCAATGTTTATGCCAGTGGAGAGGCGTTTTGCTGCAATCGGGATTCCCGGACCAGGCCCTGCGGGCGCAATCTGGTTGGCCCTTCCCATGCAAGTTTGTCGGTGTTGTGTTTGTGTTTCAAACATAACAGGTATGATGCCTGGCAGCCCTGTAGGGTCTGCTCTAACGGTTTGAATGTTAAAAATTGGTTTGGGCTTCGAGAGAAGGACCCCCTATTTGTGTCGGGGAATGATACTATAACGTATTGGTATGAACAGAAGACATACCCCGTCGGCCCTCCCCATGCAAGTTTGTCAATGTCGAGTCCGTGTAACCATCACAAAGGTCATGACGCCTGGCAGCCTTGTAAGGTCTGCTCTACCTGTCTGCATGTTATTTGCTGGTTTTGGTTTTGAGAGAAAGAACCCATGCTAAACGCTTGCGATGAATGGAAGGTTAGGCCGACCCATGCTCTGGAATTACAATTCTATGTTGATACTTGGGCAGTTGGGCAAATTGATAACAGGGCCCGACAGTTGAACTGCTTGCAACTCAGGTCTCCTCCTGCGAATTCTCAGCCACATTGCATCCCCCCAACCCGTAAGAAAGTTGACATGGCTCATGCAGCGGCTCGAACCAGAAGCCCTACTCCGAGGGGTCATGGAAGAAAGAGCAAAGGAAAGGAAGTTGCAAGACAACCCAATTCATCCACAGGCAAACCGAGAGGAAGAAAACCCATTGTGAGCATCATTCACGATGCTAGGAATGCCTATCATGAAAACACAGCCGAGGAAATAAGGAAGCTGATAGAGAAATGGGAGGCGGACTTAAACCACCAAGCAGGTTCAATGGAGATCGATGTAGATGAATGGAGGGCCTTAGTGTCTGACCCTGGAAAAACTCGAGGTCATGTAACATAGTTTAAATAGACCCTGTTTATATATTGGTCTATAAAAGGAATTTTGGGCAAGGCCGCGAAGCAGATATCTATCAGCCTAGCCACAACAATATAAGACTTTCCAGACTACAGAAAATAATTCGAGAAAATCCAGTTCTAGATGCAGAAGCACGATGGGGGCCTCCAACGCATTGAAAACCACCTACCATGCATCCTTACTTCAACTGAACTCTCGGGATCTAATGCCTAGGACCCGACACCTGTGGAATCTTCCTCGGCTGAGGAAGCAGATTAGTTATTTTGATGTTTCTTGATGTAGTTTTTTGGTGCTTATCGTTTACATGCGGATAGCTTTTAATTTTCCATGTATTGCCCAGTCATGCCAATATGCAAGTAGATGGTAGGATATGTATAGCCATACAGTCGTATATAGCGTGGATAAACAGACTCGGAACTTCTTGTTTTTGGATGGCATACCATGTTGTTAGGTGGCCAACAAACTTGGTTTCCTGCAGGGCAAGTTGAGGCCACCTAACTATCTTCATATCTGGTTGTAACTTGCTGTTAAAATTATGAAAAAGGAGGTACTACCAAGCTTACCAAAAAATATTAAAAAACAATAAAATTAAAAATAAATTAATTAATTTGACAACTAATTTCCTAACAGTTGATTCATAACGGCTAATTCCCAAAGGCTAACTCTGGAACCAATTGCATCTTTGCTATTTAAACATTTGGATATTGATTTTTTCACCTTTGTCCTGAGAATGAACCACATTAGATGGTTTGAAACGTCAACCAAATCTTAATAATGTGATTAATCCGAAAGACAATATCATTATAATTATTAAGTTGTCCCCAGGGGGTTCCATTCTCATCATGATCTACCCATCCAAATGGCAAGATGAAAAAGGGATGATGATGGGTCCAAGCCCCGAATGATTTAGGCAGAATAGATAACCCCCAATCCTAGCAAGCCCAAAGGAAGTATAGATATGCAATGCAACCCCTGACCTCGAGGTGTGTTTTTTAAAGAAAATTTCAAATTTCAAAATAAATAAATTGACTAACTTTAAATGCTCCAATTATTATGTAACAAATAGATTAAACTTCCAATTTACAAACTATGCCATGGTTGATCAACAATGGCATAAAATTATATTGATAATGAATCATTAAACCCTCAAAATTATGCATGGGAATTCAGACACTTTTCCCTTGCATCTTATGGTGTTGATAAGTCTATCGGATCTATATCTAGCCATCTAGCCAATTAAGATCCTCATCTTGGAAAGTTGCCTCCATTTTTTTCCCTCAATCCAATCCGATGTCAAAATAACATCATCCAGCATAATAGCATAACCAATCCTACTTGCTTCCATCTATTGCACATACTATAAACCATTCAATCGTTTCTAGGTCAACCCAATGCACCTCTTAAAGCAAATGTGCCCAAACATACTCTGATTATCCTTGCATACAAAGCCACTACATTTTCTGCCTCAGTGCTCTAATGGTGTTGAACTGGTAGTCATCAGGACATCTGTCAAAAGATATTTGTTGATAAGCTACCACCAAAAGTACCCTCTCACACACGTCATCCAAAAATAGAAAGAAGACCAAGTAAATCAAGCAGTACCTATAGGAGCTCCAAGCCAAAAAATACAATCAAAGAACATTAATAAATGTGCCAAAAATATCCAATGAAGGCTCAGCACACAATGAAGAGGAAAAAGAAGACCACATCTGTGCATGCATGCTTAAAAACGCCAACTAAAAACTCCATGATGTGATCTCCAAGGTGTAACCATTTCCTCAAAAAATGTGCAAATATCTAAGTACAAGGAGGAAGAGGTCAACATATCAAATAATAGCCCTCAATCAATGTGCAAGGAATATATACCAACCAACTAACTCCATGGAACAAGGGACGACCCCATCATCAAGCAATGAAATATAAATAAATATAAATATGCCTCCAAATGTGGGCCAGTTAGGGGTGTGATCCACCTAACTCAATGCTCCATATCATAATAAAGTCATCCAAGTGTTAATAACCTCCAAATACGTTAGGCCACTCACAACATAGGCTCAACCATGCCAAATAAAACCATAAAAGGACTAGAAAACACAAACAAATGAGGAGCAATAATTAATCATCAAAACTTAGGGGAACCTTTAGTTAATGAGTTCCCTATCCCAAAATGCACTAGGGGTCAATCAAATATGTGAGCAAATGCTAAGCAAAATTCTCCAATACTGCTCATATGCTAGATGTGAGCCTTCAACCACTAAAAACATACCATACCACCATGATGAACATATCCATCAATAATTACTAGGGTGGTCCATCAATAAGAGCCACAACATCCCATGTCATCAATATCCAATACCTTGAGAGGCTAGAACCACCAAACATGCACGAAGAGTAATACCATGATGCTAATATAAGTCATATGAAGTAGAAAGCAACATCATCAACTATCCACTGGTATGCTGATCCATCAACCAAAGATATGCCCCCAATAGAGGAACTGTAGCAATCCATCACAAAGGAGAAATGAATCTCCTCCAACCAAGGCAATCAAAGCAACCAAATGATAGCACCATCTCCAAAGAGGCCAAATCCTCATGAACGTGTCATCTTGAAATACATGATAAACTTAGGGTAACATTTCTTATAAATGGTTCTGCCTTGAAATTTTTCAAACCAACAAGGGGGTTGAGGCAAGGGTTCCCATTCTCTCCCTTGCCCTTTTTACTAGTGGCTGAAGGAGTAAGCAGAGGATTGAAGCAAAAAGATTAGGCATTATTCCAGTGATCAAAATTGGTAGGCCTATTTCAATTTTCACTAACAAATTTATTATTTGTAGATGACGTTCAGCTGTTCTCTAATACTAGTGAAAGAGAAGCAAGGAAGCTGAAGGAAATATTGAGGATGTATATTTAACTAAATGTGCAAAAACCTTTTATCTGCTTTAATGGCCTGAAATAGAACAATGAGCAGAGATTCTTCGCATTGTTTCCTTTCAAGCTCTTAAATCTTCAAGATATATTCAAGTATATGGGTTTCTTTTAAAACCAAATGGATATGGTAAATAGGATTGGGGTTGGCTGTTGGAGAGAGTTGAGGGCAGAATTAACACTTGGGGCAATATGTGGTTATATTCAGGGGCTGAGAGATTGACTTCAGTAAAATCAGTGTTGGAGGCAATCTCTGCCTTTTGGCATTCGTCTGCCTATATTCCCAATGTGATCTTGGAAAAATCTGAAGGTATGCTTTAATTTTCCTTGGTCCGGGAAGAAAAATGTAAGTCCGAGTCTTTTATTGATTGGATGAGAGATCCAAGAAAAAGTATACATATGTCCCAATCCACTGGAAGACTCTAGTTTAGATCTTTCCCGTGATTGGAAACTACCTGGCTTATGAAAGAGAAGCTTTGGCAGTAGATTTGATAGGATCATTGCAAAGAGGATTGGGAGACCCCAACTGACACATATTTGGAACAAGATTGGAGGTCAACTCGGTCATTAGTTCTGGAAGGGGAGCAAGCAAACTTATGGAATGCTTATCATGATTATCTAAAGAAAGGACATGTCAAAGTCTGGACGATTCCAGGAAAGGATATTATTATGAATGAACGGCATTATAAGTATGGATGTATAGTGTTTTACTTGTTACAACCATCAAATCTGATTAACATGTTACATGTCACCTTCATATAAATAACTTGCAGCTCATTTTTGTTATCTTTGATCTTACTTTATAAACTTACATGGATTAAGCTTTTCAATCAACTTCTAGTATTACGGTCCAAACAAATATGGCAGCAAACTACTGGACACCATAATTATCATATTTACAAGGGATTATATGACTGAAAGATATTTTCCTCCCTTGACAGCATAAGAAGCAAATGGAGAATTAGTGCTTATTCAATGATGCCAATTTCATTCTAACAGTATTCTAATTGTAAAAAGCGTGGGCACATATATTTAGTTAGCAAGAAATAAGCAAAGCTCTATACCATTTTAAGGAGTTCAATTTTACTATAGCCCATTACAGTAACTGAGTTATCATAGTATGCCTATCTTTTTGAACTACAACGAGGGCAGAAATTCTATAAGAACCAAAGTTGGCCTCTGCACAAGATTTTCCTGTCTTGCAGATTAAAATATGACTGCTATGTGAAAAAAACTTAAATTAGGGCCTTTTAAACTGGGTTCACATTTGACAGTGTTAATATAATTACTCCCACCAGCATCATCATGCATAATTCCCAAGCCACAGGAAGAATGTGGGTGCCCAGTAAGCACAGAGTTTCTTTCGACACCAAGCTTTACCAGCTCAAAAGAAATGATATTCACCTGTTCAGACAGCCATTTATCCCCAATTTATGACAAGAATATAAACGTCTTGAAATGACCGTAACAGTGCATAATTGGTACAATGATATTGCACTGAACCATTAACATTGGTAGGGCACATTATCCCAGTCAGAAATTGGAAGTTTGAACTTCAAATCAAAAATTGAATCTGGATCCTGACTGCAGCAGTAATGACACAAAAGCAATAAAACAACTGCACAAAGGTAATAACTACAATCTAAATGGTTTCCCAAAAGCATAGTGGCATGTCCCCCACAAGTGTCCCAGGAAGAATTAATTTAATCAATTAAGCTTTCTGAATCCTCCTAGCTATTGTGGAGGCATAAAAGGATGTTGGTGGCCCTTTATTATTTTGAAAACATACTATCTATATTACTCAGAAATCAATATGCACAAGAAAAATACCATATGTACAAGAGAAAATAAGAATGTATGATTAGATGCTGAAATGCTGTGGGGTTGTTCTTTATACTAATGAATTTATGGGTGGTAGTTATCAGCAACTGAGAATGGTCAAAATCTATGTGACACTGACAGACTTATCAATTATAAACAATACAAATCCTTGTAGTGATCAGGAACTCACACGAAAAATTAAAACTCTCACACTTTGGGTTGAGACCAATCACCACCTTCAAAACCCAGTGAGGGTATAACAGCTTTGTCAAACTAGAGATAGAATTACATCTTACGAGATCAAAGATAGACATTACTGTCAATTCTCAAACTCAGGAGGCTCTCTTTCCACATTCTTCTGCTAACTTGACCAGCAATGTCATGCTGTCTTTGTTAGAGAGGTTTCTAAGTACAGATCTCAATGTTCACAAGTCATGCCTCACTTGGAGGCCCACAAATCATACCTTATACTTTCTGGTTGCCCCATCCGAGAGGAGCAAAAATATAGTCAAAGATGCAAGATACCTCTAAACTCAAACTGGTGAGACCTCAAGTCTCCTCTCAAACCCCACCACAGGTGGTTGACCAACTTTTCCTCAAGCCCCATGAGATCCTATATATAGTCCCAAATCTCAAGACATACACCATCATACTAGCAGACGGATCAGCTCCAGGCACCTCAAGAGTCGAGCTCCCCCACATCAACACACTTTTGCTACTACTCACCAAGTTCAACGGAATATTCCAGACTCTATCAAGAGCTTCTTCCCAATACTACATATATCAAGAAACTCTATCGCCACATTAAAACACTAGTGTTATATCACGATATTGTCGATATTGTCATGATACATGCAACAATGATTCTTTCCATCTGCCTCAAATTTATTCATTTTTAAACTGTAATTGTTAGATTTGTATTAATCAAAACAAACTACAGCAGACCTGAAGAATAATTACATCCTGATATGTTCCGAAGTTGTCATACAGTAACAAAATTCCATAACTCTCTACTAGCCTGTAACCAAGCCTAACGATGTTTAGGGGCAAAATTTTGTAGCACTTCTGAGTGGTATATATTATACAAAATAAACCTGACAACTAAGAACTTTGTAAAACATGAAAACTAGCAAAATGCATGCCTACTGGTCACTTCTTCCAATGCTGCATTGTCTAGTTACAAGGATGGCTTCTTAATTCGATTACATTGTCAAACTGGTGAACTGTCTATTCCTTGGTCAGCCTTCCACAACTTGAATTCACAGATTGAACCTGATTCGAGACTTGTGATTGGCCCCCCTTGCTCAGACTGATCACCATGTTCTGAAGCATATTGCATTCAATCTCCAGGACTGCCATTTGACACTTCTTTTGTATAAGTGTGCCCATGAATATTGCAACCTGGGTGACTACCTGCTCATTCTCATGAATTTAAATAGTTGCCATAAAGATTGATATTCTATTGTCACAAATGGATTCTTCGTGGTTTCTTAACACCCTCCTGATGTCTCTCAATTCTCGATAATCCATAACGAGATGATGGCAGAGGGGTCTTCTATCCAACTGAAAATAGTAAATACACCACTTGGCAAGCCACATAAAGACCGTGCAGACTTCGAAGCACCTAAGAAGGAAAACAGAACTCCAAAGCACCCAACCAAAAAAACCTGGTCAGAATCACAGAGAGTCCAGAGAACAAACTTCCTATAAATGAAAAAATAAAGAGACCATTGAAATCCCCAGAACATAAAAATAACATTGAACTAAGCACCCTCCCACACCAAAAAACTCAATGAGTGCAATTTTCTTCCACTGAAAAAAAAATGCTGCCTTCCCAGAACAAAACTCTATACACAGTCATTCCAAATTGAGACAAAGGAACAGACAAACACCCCAAGTTGAAACAAAGACACCTACTGAGCTTCCATTAACATAACCGAACTCAACAAATAAGAACTCCCCTACATTGGATGACAGGGGAGGAAGTTCAATGATACTCAGAAACACTAACCCAAGCAAAAACACCCCCAGTGAGCAGACATAACTCGTCGAGATTCCTTGCTCTCCTGCTAACCAGAGCTTCTTCTACTGCATTGCATTCAAATAGTCCATAATCCCACCAAAACAAAGGAAATAACCTCGCCAAGATTCATAATCATGCAAAGGCATGTGTCTAAGCATGTGACAAAGAGATGCAGGTCTCTTCTCATAACTGCTTTTGTGATTCAGTCAGGTTACTGTGCGTTGAGCCACGTGACACCTTAAATTCCTGGTACGTGGCTTAGTCCTCATGTTGAAATGTTATGGAGAAGTTAGATCATGCTTGTTTCAATAGATGCTGATGGCCCCCTCTTTTAGGAGGGTGGCTTTATTAGCAAATCCATCCACAATTTCGTTATTCTCGAGGAACTTTGAAAGAATCTGATACTAGAGAATTTGATCACCTCTTTTTTTTCCCTTTCTAACACTGAAGCCAGAATATCGTTGATGACAGTTTTCTTTGAGACCATTTTTCCAACGACAATCTTCGATTACCCACCTCTATAGACAACTGAATATTAGCTTCAATGGCTAATCCAAATCCTTGCATTAAAGCATAGGCTTCTGCTATGTTGTTAGAAGCAATACCTAGACACCAAGCAAGCAACAATTCTATTGTTCCTCCAAGGCTTCTAATAGCCCCCACCCCCTGCACCTGCTACCTAGACCATCTGCCTCAAATGTTAGGAGAACTGAGCTCCCTCATTCTTGTGCCCCCCAACTTCAAGACCATAAATCCAATCCCCCTCAATCCTGGCCACTCCATGGAGGATATCATTTGCCAATGCTTTGGCCCTTTCATAGCGCTTGAAGAATCCAGTTACAAGACCACATCTTGGTCTCCTCACTCATTCTTGACCGCTGCCACAACAGGCCTTTACATCCTCTCTTTTACTCAATACCAAGATTTTCAAGGCCTCACAGCCTTCAGCACTTCTATTGTACCAGCACATTATCTTATACTCTCTCTTTTAGCTCTTTTGAGCTTTCTTTAACTAGACACCTTGCAGCTAACCTCTAGCTGGCTCCTAGGTCTTAATCTTATTATCTTTGTGCATTTAGCATTGTTCTAGAAGATGCCTTGGCACTCCCACTTTGTACTGACAATGGACATGCGTTTTTAGTCACTTTGACCTGCTTTTGTGGTCTTTTGTTGGACATCAATAAACTATCTTATCTTAAAAGAGAACACAAAAACCTCCATATGCAAGGCAAACAATCTACATCATGAACACTGAATATGAATTTCACTGGTAAAGGAAGAAATTGATCTGCTTGCTCTCCTTGCTTATGGAGGGGCAATGCAAAAAAAAAAAAACAATCCAGACAGTGATCAGGAACTCCCACAAAAAATTAAAATAAAAACCAGGAAACAAAATTCTCCATATGGGTGGCCAACAATCTAAGCATGAATACGAAATGTGTGATTTTCACTAGTAAAAGGTCCTAATTGGGCTCGAATATTCTAGCTATCCTTGATTGTACACAATGCAAAATTGCAAGCCGGACAGTGAGCAGGTCCCACAAAAATATAAAATGAAAGAAAATCGGAGAACACAAAATTCTCCACGTAGATGGCAAGCAATCTACAGCATACACCGAATGTGTGATTTTCATTGCTAAGGTGGTAATTGGTGTCAGACTAAGTCATCTAGGCTGTTAGTAAACTGTTTATATATGAACATTGCAAAAATACAATCCAGACGGTGCTCAAGAATTCCCCCAAAAAAAAATTTTAAAAAACCAAAAAAAATATTAAAAAAATTAGAAGGAACACAATTCTCCTTGGGGATGACACTAATTTAAGCATGAATACCAAATTTGTGATTTGCACTAGTGAAAGGTAGTAATTGATCTCAGATATGTTAGCCCTCCTGACTTATATAGAAAAAATGGAAAAAACCAATCCAGAGAGCGATTAGGAACTCTCACAATAAAATAAAAATAAAAATAAAGCACAAAATCTCCATCTGGAAGGCAAACAATCTACAGCACACACCGGATATATGATTTCCAGTAGTAAAGGAGGGTTATCGGTCTCGGGTATTGCAACTCTGCTTGCTTATATAGGAACCATGTAAAAATACAATCCAGAGGGAGATCAGAAACTTCCCACCAAAAATTAATAAATAATACAGGACCCAAATTCCTCCATGTGGATGACCAACAATATACAGCATGCACTGAATGTGTGATTTTCACTAGTGAAAAGTGGTAGTTGGTCTAGGATATGATAGCTCCCCTTGATTATATAAGGAAGGGAATTTGTGTCTATTTTTCTCAAAAAATCAGATCCATTTAATCACCAATAAATAAAAAGTTAGAAAGGGAAAGCTTACCTCCTTGGAAGAGAAGCGGAAAACAGGAGCCCCACTTAGCGGCGGTCGCCCCATCGTGCGATAAGACCTACTGGTAACTCGTCTCCTTACTTCTCTGCAACCCGCTTATAGCTTCAAGAACACTCCGGGCGGCCTGACAATACAAACAAAAATACGTCAATAAAATTAAAGGGAAAATAATATCGCAAAACCAAAACACAGCCATTGCAAACGCAGATTGAATCCTTCTATAAACTTGATCAACAAAACTGAGAATCTGTGTATATAAACTTGATCAACAAAACTGAGAATCTTTGTGAGATAAAAATATGGAAATTAATTGTATTTTTTTAAAAGCGTGTGCTGTCGTGGCTCTGATCATACACGCCTATGTCATTTCATTATTTGGGGAAAATCTTGTAACATCTAAAAATAAGAAATGCCCGCTAAGCGAGGGCAAGTGCTTGCCACAAAATGGAGGGAAAGGTGGAAAATAATTCCCCCAATAAGAATCTGGATTTGCTTAACCTTGCAATAACAGCTAGTGTCAAGATGAGTGTCGAACGGCTTGAAAATCAAACTAGAATACGAGGATAACTATGGATCCAAAACCATATCAGAGTATTAGAAAGGGTTTTCCTTCAATGACAGGGTCAAAATCCCTAATGTAAGCCCACCTTAACTAAGCTCTAAAGATGAGGCCAATGCAGCATGTGCTCATTTATTCCACTCGTGCTAATTGCAAAATTTTGCGTGTTCCCAGTTCTTGATTGGGAAAATTATTTATCGATGTGACGGTGCACACCACGAGGAATCTAATGCCCAAGAAAGGATAGTTTTATGACTTTTATACTATTTTCAAAGTATTATATTACGGTTCGTTGATATTAGGTTGGCTGATGGGTTAAGTGTTAATTTTTTAATAATTTTAAAAAATTCACAAAGTTTAATATCATCTTTCACATCTATAAAAGAATAATAAGTGTTTTATATTTGAATAATAAGTGTTTTATATTTGAGAAAATTGGCAGAAATTGTGTGGACCCGTTTCAAACCATTAAGTGTGATTTATTGATGGAGAATCAGAACTTGGCACGAGATTAAATAGAGAGTATTGAATTTTTAACAATTATATTAAACAATTAGTTTAAGATAATATTATTTTAATATAAGATAATATTATTTTAATATGTAATATTAATTGTTGCTTAGATTAAATTATATTAAATATTAAGTTATGGTTTTGAATTAGTTAAATATTTAAAATTCAAAATCAAACTTAAAACAAAGACTTTTAGAAGTTTAAAAAAAAAAAAAAAACTTAGAATAGTCAATAGAAACAATAGAAAATGAATTAATTAAAAATAAATAAAAATAAAAGTACAGAAATTAAAGAGTAAAAAGAATTCTACTTGAATGGTTAATGAGGTACAATACTTGCTAATGTTTTGCACATGGGGTAGCAAGCTAAGTGGGCTTCATTGTGGGGAAAAACTTCACAGTTAAGCACGCTTGAGCCAAAGGAGTTTTGGGATGGGTGACCTCTTGGGAAGACCCGGTTACCGAGTGCAAGCCCCACACTTCTTCACCCCAATGAGCATCACCCAATGCAATGAGTGCTGAGTGGACTATTCAAAAATCATGAGAACTCTCATGGAAATGTTCATAGATGAATGACTTACTTAACGCAGTTGAATCCAAAAAATGATATATAAGTTAAAATAAATAAAATTACAATAAGGACAATAAATCAAATAAGAAAAATGGTAACAAATTTAAAATAAGAAGTAAAAATAAATGAAAGATAGATTCAATTAAGTTAAACTTATTAAATTAAAATGTAATATAAATATCCTCGCTAGGGGTGTCCAATCACTTGGACAAGTGGGTGGGGGCAGTTAAGGCTCGCAAGACCCCAAGCCACATGCCCGCCGACTCACCATGCTTGCATGAGCAAGTGGTAAAGAGCCTCGGGGTAGGTAATTTCACGGCAAGTTGATAATGTTAAGTAGCATGGGGGACGATGTTCTGCGCATTTCGGTTCTACGCGCGATGGTGAAGGTTGGAGCGGTGGTCTTTGCAGACGATCACCTGCTAGCTCTCAAGCCCTGGCTTGAGCTCTGCCGGCTTAGACAAAGTAGAGGAGCAGGCTCGTTGGGTAGTGGTGGCAAACGATGGGAAGCGAGGAGGCTTCCTGGCAACGGCTCGGGAATGCACGCGCTGCACCAAGAGGAGGACGAGGGAGGTGGCAGGGAAATTCAGTGGGTGGACATGTTTTTGACAGGAAGAATTGGGTTCGCTGCCAAGGCGCTAGCTCCAATTCCGCGGACTGCGCATCAACAACCCCACAGTGTCGCAGTTCCTAGGTGCTTCTGCCTCAGACTCAAGGAGAAATATAGCCTCCTTGCAATTTTTATCTGTGGGTGGTGGAGCCTCTACACCTCCCTGGACAGCAGTGAAAAGACCAGGGGTGGTCGTGTGTCCCTCATCTACGGGACCTAAGAAACGCAAGTCGCGGTCCGAGCTAATCTCAACCAAGGGTTCGGTGGTGGAGCATGGGCTTCCCTGATGGGCAAAATTGAGGCGACTTGGAGCGTTAGCACAGCCAAGCGCAAGGCAGAGAAAGAAGTTTGCATGTCGAAAGAGCGTGGTCGGGCTCGTCGTGGTGGTATTGGCCGAGGAATGGATAATTGAGCGGTTCCAGAAGACTCGAGTTCCCACTCGGAATCTATGGAGAGCCCACACTGAGCAGCGGCCATGGCTATATCCCCAGCCCAATCCCCTAGCGAAATTGAGGCTCCAGCCACCCTTGACGCCATCTCCACCCAGCTTCAATAGATAAAGCTCAACTTGGACACCCTGAGAGAGCAGAGGTACAAGGACCGAAATGAAATAGTGGCTTACATTAACACTGTCCAAAGCCTGCAAATAGAGACCCTTGAGGCTCTAGAGAGCCTGTGTCATATTCTGAGGCGCTCTCAAGACCACCTCCGAACCCTGGAGACTCAAGTGGATCACATCAACTACCACTTGCACCATCAGGATCGTCACTTCGTGGCTCCTCCGCCAGGCCCCATGCATCCACCTCCTTGATGATAGCTTTTGATTTGTTTTTTGTAATTTTGTGGCAAATAACCAAGTGCTTCGAATGTCTTGGCAACCACCCAAGCTCTATGGGCATAGTATGCCTTCGAGGGTGACTGAATGTAATCGAGCCATGGTGGCTCCTCTTATAAATTTTGTTTTTTATATGATAATATAATACCAGAATTTAACCGACAAAAAAAAATGAAATATAAATATAATAAAGTTATAATTATTAAATTAAAATAAAATCAAGAAGACAAGGCAGGGACCCAACTTCTGCTAATTTTCCAACCATCGTCTCTATTAAGATTACTAGGTCTTCTCTTGATTTCAAGGGCTTCCCTGAATTTTCCATGATGAAAATGACTAATTCTAGCAATGATTGTGCCTCAATTAATCAAAGGATTCATGAGCACATCATTGACATCAGGGATGGAAGGACACGTTCCTTGGCGTTGGCTGAGCATGCAGAGAAGACTAAGTATCACACCTGCATTGAAGAGACCCAGGGCAATGCTAGAATTAGTCATTTTCATCATCGAAAATTCAGGAAAGCCCTAAAAATCTAAAAATCGAGAGAAGACCTAATAATCTAAATAGAGACGATTGTTGGGTCCCTGCCCTATCTTTCTAATTTTAATTTAATTTAATAATATTAACTTAATTATATCTATATTTCATTTGACAGAATAATAATATTCTAGAGAAACAGTGGTGACGACTGGAGTGCTCAATGGCCGACGTTAGGGTTTCGATTTGCTCTGTTGCCGCTCTCGCCGACGCAGCTGTTTGGGCTTCTGAACCTGAACTCCGCCTCGTTGTTGTTCCAGATGGGAAGTTTTCTGGGGATGCTTTCGATTCGGCCCCTTGCCAAGCGCTGCCTCTGCCTGGACTGAATGCTTCTTCAATGAATGTTGATGCTCATTCAGAGGGCACACGATTTGCAAATTCCAGGGACGATGCAGCCCTCACTGCTGCTAAGATTCACGGCATCTACCCTTCGGTGCCTGCGGCAGCCTCCCTTTATTACAGAGGCGTCTCTCTGCCCCGAGGTCTTTTTTCAGCTCTTCAAAGGGAAGATACTACAGGCTTTACCTTTTGCTTTGTTTCCGCCTTCGTTTGCAACCTATGGCAGAAGCGACCCTCGGATCGGCACATTGGGTCTGCAGTGGGGTTTATGGATGGCAAAAAATTTCTTGCTTCCCCCTCCAAACCTCGGTTGGGCCAGGCGTTGTTGGGTTACCTGCGAACCAACTCCCTTTCTTCTCAGATCTGTACTAACAAGATGGGATCAAATGATTGCTCTGCCCCATTTAGATCCAGATTTCATCTCTTTCAGGCAACACCATTCTGCAATGGGTTTGCTCTTCAGACTTGGTGCAGAACCTTAAGTTAAAACTGGAACATAGGATTGGGATTCCCTTGGTCCATCAGAGACTCCTATTCCAAGGTAAACAACTTGAGGACCTTCTTCTCCTCTCTGATCACAGCATTAAAAGAAATGATTCTATTGTATTATCCCTTTGTTTGAGAGGAGGCGTAGCTGGACAGTCATCTTCAGCTCCCTCCTTCTCCTACAAAAATGATGTCCATTCTCAGATCCCCCATCCTCAGTCTTCTTCGAAAGCAGCGCAACCAACTATGGCTCCCAAGCCATTTTTGGTGGATAAATTGGAGGAAATTCCTTCTATAGAATTCTCTAATCCTGGGATTGACGAACTCCACCAGATTTTTGCAGAATCCGCAATCATATGCAGATTTAATGGTCTATGGCCTCGCACTGCAGATTTATACCAGTGGGTCCATAACAACTGGACCAAAAAAAGCAAGATATACTTATGCTCGAAAGGCTTCTTCATTGTAGCTTTTGAATTAGTTGAAGATTACTAGAAGGCCTTAACGGGAGGCCCTTGGTTCTGGGGCTCGGTTGGGCTTTTCCTCTCTTCATGGTTTCCAGACTTTGACCCTTCTACAGCTGTCATCACCAAACTTCCCATTTGGGTCAGGGTCCCAAAATTTCCGGCGCATCTATGGCATATCTCTGTTCTCATAGCCATTGGAGACACCTTAGGACGCTACCTCGCTACAGATACCTCAAGAAGGGAGAATGGACTCTACACCTATGGCAGAAATTGTGCGGAAATAGACATCAACAAAGGACTGCCAGATCAGATCAACCTCAAGATTGGGGATTTCCATTGGACTCAAACCTTGGATTACGAAAATACAGCGTTTCATTGTCGCCATTGTCATCAAGCGGGGCACCTCCAAAATGCTTGTACCCAGTTCCTCGACAAAAAGAAGAAGCTGAATCGCAAGCCCAAATCCAAGAGCTGGAATCCTTGTGTTCCTCCCCCCCCCCATGGATGATTCAGACTCCTCCAGCTCGGATGAGGAGGAAATAGTTGCTGATGGGCAGGATGAGGAGGCTCAGCCGGTCGCCCCCTCTGCCAGTCCTGCGGACCCCTCTGCCCCGCTGTTCTCTCAGAAACGCTCTCACGTGTCTTCGTCCTCTGACTCGGACAAGGATATTCCGCCCCCTGGGCAGAATTGTCTACAACTAGTCATGGCTCAGCCAAATTCCACTGACTGGGTTTTAGTAAGCAAGAAAAAAGGGAAAAAATGTCGTTTAGCAGCGTCCACCCACACTGGGTAGATTTCTCTGTTCAGATCTTGCTTCTCTACAGTTCCGTGTTATCTTTCTGCTCTTTCCTTGCTTGTCTTTCCGCAGCGAGGTTGTTAGCCCTTCTTCTACGGCTCCCTTGCTTTTCTGCTTCGCTTGCAAGCAAGCTTGATTGTACTATATGTTTCTACTCTTAATAGAATTAGTCTTATTAAAAAAGAAGAAGAAGCTATATTTCATTTATTTATTGTAACTTATTTTATTTATTTATTGTACTAACTTCTTTACTTTTATTTTTTTGTTCGTATTTATTTTTAACTAATTCATTTTCTATTTCTATTGACTTTCTAAGTTTTTATTATTTATATTACCTTTAATTTGTTTTAATTATTTTACTTTAAACTTCTAAGGTCTTTGTTTTTAAGTTTGACTTTGAATTTTTATTTATATTTTATATTTTTGATTAGTTATCAAACCATAGCTTAACATTTGATATATATTTTTAATATAATTTAAGCAATTGATGTTCTATATTAAAATAATATTTTTCTAAACTAGACATTTAATATAATTGTTAAAAAATTCCAGAGTCTTTACATTGTTCTCTCTATTTAATCTAGTGCCAAGATCTGATTCTCCTTCTTGTCGTGACGATGAATCACACTTGATGGTTCGAAACGCGTTGACAAAACATTTTTCTTGTGATTTTGCCGAAATATTTTTTCTTCAATATCAAATATGGATCACAAAAGCTTGAATTCATAGAGTGCTTTAAAAAAAAAAAAAAAAAAGTGTTTAGAGAGTATAACACTTTTCAAGGGATTTTACAAATGAGTTGTCTTCTTTTTTTTTTCTTTTTTCCTTTTTTTTTTCGATCTAATTTGTCCAAAATCTGGCAGGAATTCATTGAAATCACAAGCTTTATGGGTAAACTCTGCACAATCGAAGTGCCCTAGGGGTATTTCAGGGTGTTGAATCCATATATGCAGTCAAAAAACCATTTTAAATAACACAAATCAAGATTTCACCTCAAAATTTTCCACCGAATTTCGACCAAAAAATCCACCGGAAATTCCAAAAAGTCATATTAAAGACAACTCCTTTTACAAATAAGGTGTTTTTTAAAGAAATTTATGGCAAATTTATAATTCAACAAAGTAATTTGGGTGGGGATGAGGATCAAATTTATTGGCTACCACTATAATACCAAGAGTATATCGAATAGCACACAAGTCAAATATATTAAACACTTATGACTCAACAAAAGCAAAGATGTCCTAAACCCCTCCTTAAAATATCTCTTGGTATTACTTTTTCTAAAATATTAGGGAATTTACTTCAAAAAAATATACCATGAATTTCTATTCCAAAGACATCATAAAATTTGCACAATTCCACACAATAGAAATGGCCAGCAAATTAAAACATATATTGCAATGTAAAACCCATAAATTAGAAAATGTTGCAACTCTCACAATATATTATGAATGGTATTCTCTAGAGGAAATTTACATAAATATTTGTAGCAAAACTTGGGGAAATGTCTCTTGAAAAAGCTAGCCTTTGTTCCTTGCCAATTCGAACTCCCAACCACACTTGAAAAAAAAAGAAAACCTTGGCCTCTACACAAATTGTGACTCCTTTGTAATTAAAACTCAACCCTTTTGTTGTGCAAATGGGCCCACAATTTGGCCTCTTAAAACCCTAAAAAAATCGGCCTCTTTGATTGATTAATTTTTCCCTTCTTGTTGGTGTGACGTGGCCTTTGAATTAGGGCTCGAATTTTGTGCTCTCAGCTAATGAATTTCTTCCCTATCTAAAGACGAAACTCACTCTAATGCAAACAAAATCCTTCCTGAAACTTAAGCAATTTGACTTGAGAACTTGTCCCCCTTTATCAGAATTCGACCCACATGAATTAATAGTGAATTAACCAACTCAGTCTTAGCACTTTCACCTTTAGGAACTAGCAACTCACACTCGGGTTTTATTATCAGTTCGACCTTTAATAGATGGGATTTCGTCTCTTTTAGTGCTCAATGGTTTGTCCTCTTCAGTTGAGACCAACTTGTTCTCTAAGGAAGTACAATTTCAAGACCTACAAATGTTCCTTGGTTCAATCTCCTGAAGCACAATAATTTGATCCTCTTTTTGTAATCTTCTTGTTGTATCACTTCCACTTCTTGCAAAATCAATGACTCGCTACGGTGGCTTTACAACCATCGAAACTAATCGCCACCAACTATGATGTATATCTCAACACCAAAATTGAGAAGTAACAAGGGTTTTTCCCTTTCACAATAAGCCACTTGAGCTCTTAGACAATCACCAATAATTCTTCACATGTCTCCTCTTAAGTATCTTTCTCCTTTTAATAAAATTTTCCTCCTTCAAAAACCATGGGTAGTAAAAAAATATCACAGGGCTCTTTATTTTTCCTAAAGCAACTTTTACCACCTTTGTTTAATTATTATTTATTTTATTCTGATGACCCCCTTCTTTTTGGTAAATAGCCCATGGGATTCAATTACGCCATGACTCCAACCCCTTTCATGTTTCTATTGATTGGAAAGGGACATCACAATCCTCCCTTCCCAAATTCACTTGTCCTCAAGCAACTACAACCCATGTTCGCTATTATGAATGTAATAATATAAATAATATATACATATTAATAATCATAATAATGATTAATTGAATAATAATTAGTTATTGAAGGGACATGACTATTCATAAAGAGGTAATTTGCCTAGTATATAAGCAGGGCCCTTATTTGTAAGTAGCCATATTCTTTTTTTTTTAATAGAAACGAGTATTTTATATTAATTCAAGAGGTCTGAGGCTTATGCTCGGAGGTATTACATCTGAAGATCCAATGTCAAGAGGGTTTCCGACCAAGCAAAATTCACCTACTCTACTTCTTACATTCAATCTAGCAATTTCCCAGAGGCTAGCGAACCTTCCAATACAAACAAATTATTGCAGCAAAAGACAGAAATACATGACAAGGGGAGGGGTCGGCTAAGGCAGAGGATCTCATGAGTCTCCCTCTTTGCAGAGGAGAGATCCCGCTTCTAAAGAGACAACAATGTTAGCTTCAAGATCCGCGTCTTGGTTGTTTTTCTGAAGGACATGAAAGAACTGGAGTCTGTCAAAGGACAAGATCAACTTATTGATACGAACGAATAGTTGTTGCAAGCGGAGATCTTTAGGGACCGATTTTGTCACAAGCCAATGAGGCTTTGTGAATCTCCAATAACTAGAGCATCCTTGATTCCATGTTTTTGCAGTTGTTTCAAGCCTTGTAGGAGAGCCATGGCTTCTGCTTGATTGTTCGAAGTAAGCCCTAGACCCCAGGCAAAGTGGGAGATGATTTGGTCTGAAGGCCAACGAATAATTCCTCCGCCTCCGGCCTTCCCCGGATTCCCCTTTACTGCAGCGTCAAAAAACATAGTGTGGATATCTGTGTTGCTTCTCCATTTGTTGAATTCCTCATCCTCTAATCTGATTTTCCATTCTTCTCTGCACTTTTCCATATTTTTCCCAATGGGAAGGTTTAGCCCCAGCTACTGGCACCACTCCCTACCTTGCTTATTTAAGATATCAGCCCGCTTCTGGTTCACCTTGGCCTGCATTATTTCTTTGAATAAGCTTATGAATTTCACACCGATTTGTTGATGGTTTAGGGCCTTCTCTTGAAATATCTAGACATTTCTTTCAAGCCAAATCTTCCAGCAAATGAGTTTAGGGATAATCATCCACCCCTCGTATGGCCAACCTTTCCCGGGGAAGGACTTAGGAAACATGTCTCCCCAATTAGACAACAAACCCATGATGTTGGTTGGGAGGATAGGCTTGTTGTTCCAAATCATAAATATTTCATTCCAAATGTCCCGAGCATAGAGGCACTCGAAAAAGATGTGGACCGAATACCTCCTCCTTTTCCCCAAAACTATTTGCTTTTGTGAAGAAAGTCCCCTTCCTCCATTTTGGTCTCATGGATGAGAAGAATGTCGGGCCTTTCCAACCTTACTATACTTTTCATTTCTTCTTCTTTTAGGTTGCTCCCCATCCCTCTGCAGTTCCATGAAACGATCTTAATTACTTCCTTTTTTGAGTTGAGAGGGCCCCCTTAGAGCCCTGGCTTTGATTTCTGAATGCTTTAGGGTTTTTTGCCAACATCTTTTCTAGGGTCGTCCGGTTCCCCTGCAGCTTCTCCTTGTAGGTTTCTTGCTCTCTCTTTTCCCTGGAGGATTTATGTCCCCTGGTCGATCTTCTGACCGAAGTTTGGGAATCCCCAATTTCTCCTTCTTCCTCCGACTCCTCCGAATCCAAATTTTCCCCCTCGGAGATAGGCTCTTTCCCTTTCGGGGTTTCTCCAGGATAATCACCAATCTTTAGTGGTTCTAGGGTTTCCTGCACTTGGAGATCCTTTTGCACGTCCCGTGAATCAATTTCTTGGACTTCCACTCTCTTTGAGCTCAAGGCCGCAAATCTGTTCTCTTGACCTTTCTGGGTGGGTTTGGCTTTAGGAATACTCCCCGTGGGTGTTGAAATTCCCTTTCCTTTCTTCTTTCCTAGTACGATTGGCCCTGGCCTAAGGCTCGTTCTAGATTTCTTGGCTTGCTACCATCCTTCTTCTTTCTCTTTCTCCTTTTTTGGGCCTGCATTTTTGGGATAGTTCTTGGCAAAGTGGCCATACCCATGACATCTGCGGCATTTGAACGGCAGCTGTTCGTAGTCTAATTTGTGCAGATGGGACCAGTTCCCCACTGTTGGGTCAATTTACTGTTGCAAATTAACGCAAGTATTTAATATCAACCTGGGTTGGTGAACTTAGAAGCATCCCCAAAGTATATGGGTTTCAATCACAGTCAAATTTAGAAGATAAACTTGTTGATGGTTAGTGAAATGCATATTACAAATATAAAAACTAATTTAATTAATTTCTAAACAATGGATTAAGATATATGGAATAATAATCAAGAGGCTT
>CM076577.1:1200908928-1201028012 GCA_034641835.2 Pinus albicaulis
ATTATGACCTTCAGTTTCACTGTCCCCTATCCCTGATGATGTTGTGTCAGTCGCTGCCATGTCATTCATGCCCTTTATGCTCTAGCAAGGGAAGTCGTCCATTAGCTACTCAGTCCTTTCCACTTCACTATCAGCATTAGTGTCAGTCTGTCCATCGCTCTACTCTTTTCTCTCGTGCCTTAGTTGAGGGTCTCTCATTGCCTCAACTACGGCGGACCTCCTTCTGTCGACATCAGCTCATTTATTCCAGAAGCCAGGTCTAGAGGGCGGTGTACCTTGGTTCCAGCTTCCACTCTTGTTCGGTGCCTCGGATCAGGCAAAGGGATATCTCCTTTCCCTTTGGCTTGATTGTTTCTCCAGCTCCTTCAGCATGATCGAGATTCATATACTTGATGGTCCAGTGATCCAGCAGCAGCTCTTGATGATTCCCGGGTGTGTGTGAGATGTTTCAACCCTCATGAGGGGGTGGCCCTACAGGTAGCCCCCCACATGCCCGGATGACCTCTTCTTTGCAGCCTTCGATGCAGCTCCAGATATTTGATGATGTTGGCCATAGCCACTTACAGCGCCTCTTCGATTTGCATGTATCAGTCAGATTTTGTGAGCCCTTCCCCATGTGCAGGGGGCATTTCGGTTGTATTTGTATCTCATGTACTCAGATATTATTGTACAAGTCCTGGCTGTTATCCCAGGCACAGCATGTATGTGAGATTCCTCATTGTATTTTTATCTGGCTCATGATTATGCCAGCTGTATTTTATGGTTCGGTCCCTTGTTTACTGGACACACTATTCTTTTGTACTTTGTCTCGGCGGGCATAGGTATGCCTCCCCCGCCGCCTTCAGCACAGGTACCCTCTCATAAAAAGAGACTTGTTGCACCTGCGAGTCTCGTCTCCTCGGGGTCTAGTCCTTCAGCACACTATCTACCTCACATTTCTCTCTCTGACACCCCTTTTGTTGTCTAGTGATTGTGTTCTTACAACGTACTTCGGTCATACGATTTGCTCTTGACACTCGCACGCTGGGGGGCAATCTGTTACACCATTTTTTGGTCATCTAACTCATTATCATTAGATGGACCCAAGTACACCATGTAAGACCAGTTTTACCCTAAGTAAAGCTGCTTTCACTATGTTAAAACAGGAAACCCCAAAAGGAAATATTAAACAAACCCATATTTGTTTGATTTTCCTCATGGAATAATTAATTAAACCATAATTTAATTATTATTCCCAGTCATGTTTAACCCAAAATCAAAGAAATTAATTAGATAAGCCTTTATTTATCTTATTATTTTCTAGGAATAATTATTTAAACCTTATTTAGATGATATTCCTTGTTAAATATGACCAAATCACCCACAAATAATTAAATAAATCACTATTTATTTAATTATCTTTCAACCACTTCCTTAAATAATTAAATAAATCAGTATTTATTTGATTATCTTCTAACCGCTTCCTTAAAAAGATAAATAAATCATTTATTTATTTATTTTTGACAAATTAAGGGATTTGACCCAAGTCAAATACCTTTTCCCTCAAACAAATATAATAAAATATTCCATAAAAAGTGGATCTAGATCTGGTTAACCCATGCACCAAGATCTAGAATGACCCAATATTTTGTTATAAATAGGAGGGTTTTCTCTACCATTCTTCACCTTTTGTTGCCTATTAGATCACTCTGGATCTATACACTTGGTCACCATTTTCTGCCATTTGCTCCCCTTGAGCTCTACTCTTTGCATGAGGACTTCCAAGAACCCATCCCACTGAGGGGAATTGGATACTCCTTCTGGTTTTCCTCACAGGTGCCCCATTAATACACAAATTCTTTCAAAAATTGTTCTTGTCTTGTCTATTGGTATATGGAGTAAACCCTTATTTTTTCTGCTTAATGTCTTTCCATGCATAGATCTGGTTTTTGCAGCTCTTTTATGTTCAACTAACCGCAGATTTGAAGATATTGGCAGCCACTTTTGTTGTTAGGGCTATTAGTTATGCGAGCGTTGTCCTTTTCGTACACTTCGACGATGATTTCTACCAACAACAAAGAAGGGGGGTATGTTGAGCTTCAAAATTGTGCTTTCCTTCACCTCATTTTACCTCATTTTCCCTTGTCCATTGCTATCTTAGACCCAATTTATCAATGAATATAGTTAAAATTACTTCTAGAATGATTTACATGACTGACTTGCTAAGTTTTGTGATTTTTGCCATTGTAAAGCATTTTGACCGGAACTAGCTGCAGAATGCAGACATTCCGTAGCTAACCGGCGATTCTGCAGCTGTCTTCACGTTGAGTATGTTCCAGGTGGCCTCTCAAGAAAAACCGCATATGGGCATAATCCACGTCATGTCTACATGGTTCGTTGCTCATCATGGAGGAAGAAACGAATTCTGGGTATGGTTTTGGAACGTGGGAACACATTTAGGAAGGAAGACTTCTATTAGGACTGTCTCAGTCCAGATGTCTTTTCCTTTTTCACGCAGCCACTTCAAGAGTCCTAATGTGATTCCGATAAGGAAAGACAGTGTTCCTGAATTGTTGCAAATATTGTTATTTACATTTGTTATATAAACACTTGGGAAACCGAGAGCTATGTTAGATTTTATGCTAGATTTCATTCCAGATTTTGCTTAGATTCTGTGCTACATTTCTGAAGACGCAGAGTGTTATGTTCAAGTTATTTCATCTTTAATGAAGCAGACAATGTTGTTTTGGAAGCGTTGATTTAATTTGGAGTTGAATTCCGTCAGGTGGTAGAGGGCCCCTGCCTCTTGCACGGATTTATTTGCGTAAATTAGATAAGTATTCTAGCTGCCTTTACGTTTTTGAATTTGAATTAGTAGTTTTTTTAATTAGCTACTGTAGTTGTACTCATTCTCACTCTTCCACAAGAAGAAGCTCTTCCAAAATATTATAATGATGAATGGGAAATGGCTATAGTATTGTAGGATTAGAAGTTGAATTCATAGTTGTTTTTAATTAGCTACTGTAGTTATACTCATTCTAACTCTTCCACAAGAAGAAGCTCTTCCAAAATATTATAATGATGAATGGGAAATGGCTATAGTATTGTAGGATTTAGTTGTAATTTTTATTGTTCACTATCACAGTTACACTTGTTCTAATCACTCTTCCACAAGAAGAAACTCTTCCAATAAATTCTTAAGGAGTCCAAGACATGACCATGATAATGAATGATTTAGTTGTGTGTTTGCACTAAGTACCATCTCTGTTCTTACTCTTAAACGCTTGTCCAAAATATCATAAAGATGAGTGGGATATGGATATGATATCTTAGTTTTTCATTGCTTTCAGCCTTTACATTTGCATTTGCACTCAATTACACAGTCATAATTGTTCTAACTCTTCCAAAAGAAGGAACTCTTCCAAAATATCAATAATGATGGACAAACAGACTGTATAATTTCATAGAATAATGCATGATAGTATAGTTAGGATACTCCGGAGTTTCATTGCACTTAATTCATGTTCAATTGTTCTGTTTTGGGTTTGATAATGCCTTGTAGTTTAACACTGTTTTAGGCTAGTGACATCTTAGGTTTGGTTGTAGTTCAACTCATTGCATTTGCACTCCTCATTCAGTTGACAGTCACTGCATACTAGATTACTTCAGTTGTTAAGATTAACAAAACAGCCTTCATTATTCACAAACCTCTTCTTGTTCTAAAATTCATAATTGACTCATCACTACATGAACAGAAGACCATATCACTTTAAGGCCTGAAGTACTTCTGCAATTTCCTCATCATTTCATAAACAGAGCTCTCCCTCAAAAGACTATTTTGAAAAGAAATCAATAACTCTTGAGTAAGGTCTTGTGACATTTAATTAAATTGCATAATAGAGTTAGGAATTAGCTTTAGAGAATCTTATGATGATATCAATGTTTTACTCCAAACATACTTCAACAAATCTCTAATCAAGGACAAGATGTTGCATCATTATGAGTTAGTTGTTTAAACTGTTTAGTTAGGAAGATTTGCATGCTTAGTTGACCATGTTTCAAGCTCTCTCTCAAATGCCTTTGATGAAGGAATTTGACAAGTTTAGTTTGTGTTTTGAATCATTTGCTTAAAAGTCATTATCAAGCTCTGTTTTTGCTTAGTCATAGTTTAGATTTGATTCTACTTCAGTGTTTGCAATTGAATTTGTCATTTGTCATCAATCAATTAGGTCTCACTCTGTTTTTAATCATTAGCTTCCTTCCATCAGTTTTCTAGTCATTTTTCCTGTGAACATAAAATCACCAAAAGACCAAAAACATCCTAAATCATCACAAAATACCAAAAACATCACAAAACACTACACACAACGCATTAAGAAACAAGCACCTAGGTACATACAGTACACTTCACTTCAGCAGTTTACAAATCCTGGTTGACAATTAAATGAGCTCAGTTTAGGAGACTAGATTGAGACCAAACAATATGGTTAGGGTATCTAATTACCCTTGAATCTATTTGGAGGTCCTTTTGCAGGATTCTGGAACATTTTTTGAGGTGATTTGAGCGTTTGCAGGGCTTAGAAGCCTTCTTGTCCAAGCATGCAACGCCGGCCTTGAGCACGCAGCGCCAAAGGCTTTCTTCACTGGGCCTGTCGAGCAAGCATGCAGCGCTCTGCTAGGCGCACAGTGCCCTCTTCCAGGCATGCAACGCCTTAAGAAAATACATGGGGAAAAATTCCAGGGGCGCAACGCCACTTTCCAGGTGCGTATCGCCAAGCCAGGGACGCGAATTTTGCCTTAAAAACTCCCAAATTTTTATTTCTTGAATGTTCTGATGGTTTTTACAAGGAAATTGCTGAGAACATTTAAGTGGCTCTTCCTTTTGCTCCTTTGAGCCTTGACATGTTTATTTTTATGTTTTTGTGATGATTACACATATCAGCTTCCTCCAATCTTCTGTGGTTCTCATTTTGCATCTCAACTCAACCTTTCATCTTTTCTTACTAACCCTCTTACATTGTTTGCCTACAGGTTGATAAAATGATGACTCTGATCTTTATTTTTGCTTATTGATGCATGACAAGTTCACCTTTCACAATTTGGAGGTCTAATCACAGTGACATCTTCAAAATCCTTTTGCTTCCACCATGAAACTCAACTTGTCTTTTCCACTTTGACTGGCAGTTTGCTGGAGTTATGAAATTTGTGTTTCTTTTTTATCGTGGAGATATGACATGTTTATTTTGACACAGCAGTAGCTTCAAAATCTTCTTTTGTTCCTTTCATGGAGTCCAACTCATCTCTTTACCTTCCCTATGCCATTTCTGCAATTGATCACTGTGTTGGTACTCCGCTGGACTATCTAGTGCAAAAGAGACCAAAACCCTAATTCTCTATAAGAACAAATGTTTCCTATATTCCTTGCTACAAGATGTCTTCATTTAGGAGAAAACCTCCTGCCTCACCAAACTTTCTGCTGATAGACCTTTTAACACTTCTATAAAAAGTGTCAAAGTTTGTACATTTTCCTCCGGTGTAAACTCTGAAACTGAATAGATAGTGTTCTTGGGAAAATATTTAGGTTTTTATTGGATAAACATGTGTTGATCTTCTATTACATCTGAGCCGGCTTATGAGAAAAGGACAAACAGTGTTTGAAACACCAATGGTGACCTTACAACATGTGAAACCCTAATGACCTAGTGGGAGGGTCCTTTGACCATGATCTTGGACTGAGAATTGGCTTGGAGGCTTCAAGTGAAAAACAAAGTATTTGTCAAAGTGTTGTATTGAAGAACTAAATTCCAATGTACTTTATTTATTTAAAGAGCCTACAGAGATAGTTTTGAGACCATCAATGCTTGAGGAACTTGGGGACTATGGGAATGAGTTAGGCTATAGGTAACCCTAAATGGAAAGTGGAGTGATGGGCAAGAGAAAAAACAGAGTAATGAGGTCATAGGTGGGAAAAATTATGGAGATGAGTGGCACAAGCCCATAAGGAGTCTTTCAGGAGTGGCAGGGTGACCATGAAATGGAAAAAATGATAGAATAGTGAAAAAAATTCCATAAGGATAATGAAGGCGGTGATATTTCTAAAACTCACAATGTTCAAAGAATGTTGTTTTTAGAAATCTAGAACCAATATTTATTCATCTACAGATAATGAAAAATATTGATGACTAACATACACAGTACGTGCAAGGAGGGCACCCCACCCGTTATACCAATAGATGATGCTCGGACTTTAGCACTGGTCACAGGTAATAAAAAATGGGAGTTTGATGCAATACACAGTACTACACAAACATAGTCACGCTCTTAACACAGACTTGAATCCAGCATATATGCTCTTAAAATTTACCAACAAACTTCTTCGGCTCTTAAAAACAGACTTACCACATGCCAAACGCCATTGAACATGAACTACAATCACACCATTCAATGTAGCACCTTGCTCTATTCTTCACACAGATTCAACCTTCTACGCACCAGGTAGAAAAACAATGTGTCAACGCATAAGCAAGTTAAACACACAAAGTAACAAATCTAATGAAGGGCATAAATGGAAATAAATAGTTGAAAAAGTATTATTTTATGCCCTAAACAAAATTTCAAACTCCCTATATAATTTTTGGTATTTATTTTTACTAGATTTACATCTTATTTTTTGACCTAATTTTCAACCCATATTTTTAATATAGGATGAAAATAAGGTCAATAATATGGAAAGTGTTCATTTTTCAGAAGAAAATGAAATATGGGTCACAATATCGACTTAATATTAGTTGAAATTTTTCGTAAAAGAATTAATTTAGTTAAAATAAATAAACGAAAATGGGCATTGCAAATATGGGCCAAATGTTTCATTAAAAAGGAAAAAAAATATCTTGGTCCTAAGTTCAAGTAAGATTCTAGTCCTAGTCATAAATCAAACCATGTTGCCAAGCTCACTTCAAAATCTTGAGCTCTTATCAATCAAAAAAGGTCATAATTATAGCCACAATATCGATCCCAAGCATAAGTCCTGATACTAAAGTTGGGCCTTAGTCGTGAGCTAGAGCCTATTCTTAAAACCAATCCCTGGTTGTATAGCTAATGACTAAACATATTTCACTTAAAAAATAATTCATTAATTACTTGCATAGACCAAAAAAAACATTATTACAAAAGCATTAAACTTTAAGTGGAATATAAACAAAATATCATGTATGATACAAACATTTTGAATATATTACAAATGGCTACTCAAATATATGATCGATGCAATAATTTTACAAGTCTAAATTAGTCTCTATGACATCTCAGATTCACTATTAAAGGAACATGTTATACATGTCGACATAGATAGGCATATGCATGTGATCATGACCATAATCAAGAATAACAAGAATTTTTTATTGTGGTTGAATGACATGAGGATGTGGAGGTTTGTGAAGTGCATAAATATAAATGAATGGTTCTTCGACATTGATTTGAAAATATAATGCTTCATAAGACGCATCAATGTTTTATAAATCCATGAACATTTATATAAATAAGGGCACTAGTAATCTCCAAAAGCCAACCCATACTCCATGGGAGGCAGTAAATCTATAGGGTAAACATGGTAGTTTAGGATTTACTAATCTAGGGTTGAGATCCACATATGAGAGAGGATAAGCTCTATACGTAAGGCCACTAGAGTAGGATCATATAAGAATTCAAGATCTCTATCCATAGAAAATGGATAAAGCCACCTTAGAAGCTTCTGGAAGAAGAAGATTCGAAAATATTTTTTAATTTTCTCAAAATTCTAGAACCATCGCACCTTCAAAGTAGAGCAACCTACGTTGATCAGTGCATGTGCTCAATTATGAAACTTGCAACCATTGCAGGTGGACAGGCATGCAGGGTGTGCTAAAAACATGTTTTTTGCGTGATTGACCCAAAAACTCAGACTTTTTGGAGAGGTAATGCTCAGGGATTTGCAAATGGATTATGAAAAAGTGTTTAAGGATGTTGATTGATCTGGTTTTCAAGTATTTTGAGTAGATGTGACAAAATGACCTGTAACAAACAGTATGGCCATTGGTTGATGTGTGTCATTTTTAACCCATGTAGCGATCAGTTGCTCCAGTATTTGTACTTGTGTTCTTGTTGTCTTATCAGATGGAGTTGACCCTTTTCCATCGATGTCAAAGGGGGAGTGGTAGAGAATGTTGTTCTGGAGAGTGGTTGCCATCAATGTAAAAGGGGAATATTGTTGGCATTATGGTGTGCATGGTTCCAGTTAGTTGATGTTGGCATTGGTTTCTTGGTGGAAGCTATCTCATGTTGGAATTTATGTCAACCCTATGTAGCCTAGTTGATGCATTAATGTCATTCTTGTAATATGGTTGTAGTTGGGTGAGTTTACATTGAGTTGATTGTGTTGGCATTGATTTCAATTGTATGATGTCACACTCATGATCGTTAGATGATGCCATTAGTGTGTTTGGTGGTTTTTTTATGCTTCTACAGATAGATGTTGCTGCTATAAGTATTGGATTTGGTTACTCAAGTGTCCATGTTGTTGAGTTTCCACACTTGTTGAGTTGGCATACTAGGTATTCATGCTCGTGTTCATGGATATGACTTGTTGCAGTGATGGTTTGGACTCATGACAATGATGATCATGATACAGATGTGTTACACGTCAGTTCAAATGTGTTGGAGCTTGGGAAGGTGTTTTTGGAGAGTAGAGGATTTGTTGGCAGTCATGCCAACCCTTGTTTGTTTGCCTTTTAGGTCAACTTGGCAGTCACACTTGGGAGACTTGTTTGATCCACTTGCAAAGGTGTTACTGAGCTTGACAGAGGTTTGGAGACACGAATAGGAGCTGGAAAAGGTAAGAAAGAAGTTGCAGGCAGTTCTGAGTTGGATATTTTTGGTTTTTACCATCTTATCTCCCAACTGCACCCATGCAAGCTTGTGCATGCGATTGAGACGCTCCAACCGCATGGAGACAATATTTTGCATGCCTTTGCAGCCTAAATCAAGTAGTTTCTTCCATGTAGTTGACTTTTGTCACAAAAATCCTCCAGATTCCTCGCGCGCGTTAGGTGTAATTCGACTTGGAAATTCCGAGAGGATTCTAGATTAATTTGTAAAGGTTGGGAATGGTTTGAAAAATCCTCGAATGATTTGAACACTTTTAGTGCACAAGTAGTAGTGATAGTGACTTGATTTTGTCAACTTTGTGCACCTTTGATCCCAATCTAAAAGTGCATTTCACCACATGTTTTATATTATACATTTTTTGAGTTGGTTGATGGTTGGTTGAGTGTGATAGTGAGTGAGACAAGACGACATAGAGGAGGAATGTTTCAGAACTACTTGTGAGCATAGATTCTTCAGTGTATGAGTGATAATGGGAGTGAATGGAGCAGATTACTGAAGCAGTGCATCAGTATTCAGATCAAATTTGTGTTTGTTGTAACAAAGTTTTGTTTGGGGGATTGGAGCAAATATCATGTTGTTGGATGACCATAGTTTTGATGCATGGATGTGAGCCACTATTTTGCTTGTGTTGAGAGCATGTTTGTGGTGGTATTTTTTTTGTTTTATTAAGGATGTCTTGCTATTGGAGATTGTATTGTAGAGATTAGTCTTTTTGAGCAGATGGTCTTGGGTCCAATTTGAAAATTTATGAAATGAGGTCTGCATAATGTAGAGGAGCAGTGACTTCATGAGAGTGGAGCACTGATTTCGAAGCTTCGGCGAAAGGAATATTTTCTCCATCCAATCGGAGTTGGGCGAGGATCATTGATCATGGTGGGTTTCAGCAGATGGTAGTTCATACATCTGTGAGAGAACATAGTCTTCTGAGCTGATCAATAAAGTCAAGTATCCTGGTTGATTGGTGTTGCCCTATTATATATGAGGTCGAGTCTCCAAGTTGATCGGAGTCAGCTGTCTATGTAAAAGACAAATTACCTGACATAATAGAGATTCAAAGCAGCGCAGCAACAGCAAGGGTGGTTTTTCTCTAGGAAGGGTTTCCGTCATAAATCTTGTGTCTCATGTGTGATGATGTGATTATGTGCATTGTTTATTGTTTATGTTGTTTCTTATGGTTTTTATTTTATGCTTATATGGTGCACATGTTATGATTTGTTACTAACTATTGGTTAATGTATGAGTGATTCAGTAAAAAGGTTTTTAAGTGGTAAATTTGACAACAAGTCACACTATTGATTCACCCCCCCTCTCAGTAGTGCTCAAAAGTTTCCAACAAATTTGATGTAGAATTTTATTAACAGAAATTTTAGGAATTGATCTCATTACAAAGAAACACTATTTCACTAGAGAACAAGCTTGTTCTCACTACTAACACTTAGCATGAAATTCCCAGAAACACACTCGATCTAGCTCATATTTCCTTGTGTTATTTTTCCTTATTTCCTAGCGTTGAAATATCTTATTTCCTAGTGCATGATAGGCTCCTATTATTAGGAATTTTCTCCTAAATCATAGCGCACATCAGCAAGTAAATTATTTGTTCTGGTCTACGTACAGGATCCTTGATATTCTCTTTCTACAACAATCTCTCACATATAAAGCTGGTGCAACCTCTCACAAACTCGTGAGCTATTGTCTTGTCTCACAACCTTGTGCACACAAAACAATTGATTGAATTATGTGTCTTCGTCCTCCTTTTATGTTATTTTATCATGCTATATCTGGAAAATACAGTTGAGTTTGACTTGTTAACTAAGTCAATTATTAGTTCAACATGCACTTGATTCAATCAATACTAAAGCTCTTCAACTCATTCCCTTCTATTTCTAAACTCGGACTTAGATATCCACATGATTGAGCCTCCAACTAGTGCATAAACAAACTAACTTGTCATTTTCCATGAACTTGTACTTGAAAAAAGAAACACATTGAAGTATTCTTGACTAAGGCACAAATAAAGAATAAGACCTTCTTCGCTACACTTTTTAAAACTCCCTCTTAGTGAAGAAGGTGCTCCTGGAAGAAACTCGTCCACCTAGATTTGGCTCCAACACTATCACGTTCTTCGCTGCTACAGCCACTCCATTTGGATTAGAAGGCTCCATGCTTTCTTTTGTGGAATCTAATTTGAAGACTTGTTATTTCCAACCATGTTCTGGGAGTCTATCACCTCAGTCACAAGTGTCATGTAACCTGTGTATCTCAATGCCTACTTCTTATGTATGAAGCTGATACTGGAAGATCCAAATCTCTCCTAATTTCTCTTAAACAAATACTATGCCCACTTGGCTCGAACTCTCCCTATATTTGGAGTCACTGACTGAGGGGCTACCTCCACTCGCTTTTGGTTATTCTCCTCATCATCTTGCTGGTCGACCCAACTACCAACTAGCTTAGACTCAAACTAAGATATTGATTGAGCCTCCATCTTGAGTAGCTTCTTCTCATATACTCTAATCTACTCTTACTCTAAGGAATCTCCCAGAGCTCTGCTCTCCTCAACCATCATTATCTACTCTGAGCTCTCCCTGCCTTGTTGCTCAAGGTTGCACCTATCACTACCTGGAACTTGTAGATATTCTTCTTACTAACACCTATCTACTTCTTACAAACAAAATATAAGTGCTTGAGGTAATCGTTACCTTCTTTGAAGATGAAATCATAACCCTTGTCCTCAAGGGTGGCTACCGAAACAATATTTTTATTAAGGCCTGGAACATAGAGGAAACTTCTGAGATGAAGAGGATTGCCTTACTCCCTCTGAAATATGACAGTACCAACTCCTCTAACTACATATTGGACACCATCTCCTAGCTCAAACTGAAACTATATGTCCTTCTCCTTCAGGGGGATGAAATTCTTCTTATTCCTAGCCATGTGGAAGGATTCTCCTAAATCAATATACCATACATTATTGTCTATCGGGCTTGCCATGCAAGCTATCAATGAGAAATATTTCTCGAACTAGGAAGAAAATGCATTTACCTCCACTTATGCAACTACATGATACTTACTGGACTCCTTCCTCTTAGGAAACTTGTGGCATAGTGTCCAAACTCATGCCAATGGAAGCACTTGATCTTGCTTAGATACTTCTTCTTCTCGCCCTTCTGACTAGACTCAGCCTCTCCTTGGCCCTTCTTTCCCTTTTCCTTGCTACCTTTTCCTGTCAAGGAAAATTTATCCTCATCCTTTGTCAATGTTGATATGTCATCTCTCATTCCTCTATGGATCTCTTCCTGAACACAGTCACCACATAGCCTCTCCTAACTAGGAAAATTTTATCTGCCACTTACTATATCATGGAAGGTATACAAAGACTTCTGAAGTCCTAGAAATACAAAACTCACAAGGTCTTGCTCTATCATAGTGACACCCACACCACCTAGCTCATCTCGAACTTGAGTGAACTTAGATATGTGACAATGGACTCATCCTTGTTCATCTGAATAAATCTTCACTTCTCCTTAAGACCAATATTCTTGGCATCATTGGTACCCTGAAACAGATCTATGATATCTTTAAACATATCGAACGTTGTCTTTTTCTCATGGAGATGAGGAATGATATGATCTATCACCTCCTCTAGAATGATCCTCTTTTCCTTGATGTCATTCTTATTATGTTGGGCCAACTATTTGGGATCTTGAAGTGGCACTATCCCCTGTTTGATAAAATCCCCCACCACATTATCTTCTAGCACTATAGTGATTCGCTCCTTCCATGCACAGAAATTTGAGACTCCCTCTAGACTATGGTATGACCTTAGTCCTATGAATGCCATACTATTATCCAAGGGAATTCTCTGCTCTTGAAAAACAAAATCCCTCACTAATCAACTCTACTCCACCAAATTTAATGAACTTAGAGCTTGATCAAACTTCCCTCACACAGTGACAAGTATACTCCTTTTTCACCTTACTTAGGGTATTCCAATCAGCCCACTCAGAGCTCCTTAACATCACTAATGTTAGGATATTCCAACACATGGGAAATAGTTAAGAATAACTTAGTCCAGTGTAGAGTTAGGTAAAGTGTGTTTCTTTACCATGTACATTTGTAACTTATAATCGGACGGTCACGATTTGTAGTGATCCGACGGTTATCTCTCACCTCGGTATTAACGACACTTGATCCGTGCCTTAACACCCGATTGGTCCATGATCTCTATTTAACGAGCATGGAGGGTCATTTGTCCGGTAACCATTTATGAGAGAAACATATGTAACTTTTATTTTTATATTAATAAATTTCCTGAAGTGGTCGCGTTGGCTCAGGTCGTGGATTGTTTCCCTCTTTGAGGGTTTTAACCACGTGATTATACTGGTGTACTGATTTGTGATCTGTTTGTGAGCGATGACCTTTGGTTCTTGATCTACGGAACTTACCCTGTGAATTCCTACATGGTATCAGAGCTATTTTGAGGGTCGCATCCGTTGTTGATCAAAATCCTAAGCTGGTTTGACTGCATGTGAATGCCATTTTGTAGATCTAATATTTCTGAACATTTTTGGGTTTGGAGAACTGATCGGTTGTGTCCAGAGCGTCTGTTACAATGAGAAATGCCTTTTGTTTCATGCAAAAAGGTTTCCGGCTACCCAAGTTATGACAGGTTTAGATCTAGAGGTATAAAGCATCTGTTTTGCAGTTATATTTGTTAATAGTTCTATTTATTTTAGTTCCCTTTTTTTATTTTCGGTTTTTAGGTTATATTCATTTTTCGGATCTGTACCCTCTTCTCTGTGTATTCTATTTGCGGTGCGTTGTGTGCGATCTCGGCAAATCAGAAACAGGAAAAGGGATTTTTTTTGCTACGTATGCTCTTTTCCCGCGTCTTTGTGCAATCTCAGGAAATCAGAAATAGTGAAAAAAGTGATAGTTGAGGCTAACCGAGAATCCAACATTCTGCCGTAAGGCTTTGCATTTCGCTTTTTTTTGCTCGTTTTTTGTGTTTTTTTGTGCAGGAAAAGGCACGCACACCAAAGAGTTAAAAAACAAAACAAAAACAAACCTTCCTCCTTTCATACAATAACGTGATCCTTTTACTATCTCACTTGGTGAGGGGTTAGTTTATGAGAATAGAGGTCTTCGGTTCAAGTCTCCTTCTCAAGCTTCTTTTGTAAAAAAAAATTGTTCAAAGGGACGGAATTTTTATTTTTATTTTTAAATCCGCACTTCATCCCGTTCCCTTAACTATTCGGCATCTACAACTCAGATTTTTCAAAAGGCATAACCTCTTCATCTGGAAGCCATTTTTTTTAAACGACCTAATTTTTCAAGATCTTTCCATTGGAGCAGTTAGTTTTTAGCTTTTCTCAGCTTCAATTTCTTTTAAAAAAATGGAAAGTGCATGCCCGGTTATCCTTAACAGCACCAATTATTTCCAATGGCTACCTCACATGGTAGATATACTTAGAAGTAAAGGGCTTTATAGAATAGCCACAGGACAAGAAACTAAACATTTTGATGATGATAAAGTTGTTAAATGGGAAAATAAACAAGATCAAGCACGAGGGTTGATAGGAATGTCCATTGCTCAAGATCTTCGATTTCATATCCTTGACATTGACACCCCTGATGAAGCCCCGGAAAAGCTAAAAATTGTTTTTGGCATTCAAAATCAAATCAGAGCCCACCAACTTCAAAATGAGTTGCTTACTTTGGACCCCAATAATTTCTCCTTCATTGAAGATTTTTTTTCCAAATTTAAGACCCTCGAAATTCTTTTAGAAGGTTGTAAGATCAAACAGAACGATGGTAGCCTCATCTATTGCATTCTTGCTAAGCTTGGCCCTGCATACTCTCTATTTGTTTCCGCCTTCCATTCCACTAGATAAGCCATCATTTCTTTAGGAACCACCTACAAGAATCCCTCTTTTGATGCCTTTTATGATTCTTTGATAAGAGAACAAGAAAAACTTTTACACCTTCGTCTTATCACTGCTGGAAACGCTTCTAAGAAAGCCTTAGCATCCCAACAACAACCATATCAAAAGAATCCCAAGAAGCTGTATCCTAAAAAATATGGTCCTAAACCAAACAAGGGCCCTAAGCAATTTCAGTCCCAAACTGAAAAATCAAATCACCAAAATAATAAGGCAAATCAAAACAAAGGGAAGAAGACAAATAGACATTACAACTTTTGCAATCGGGATGGCCATATAGAGTCCAAATTCTTTAAGAAGATGGAAGCCTTAGAAGCAGCAATGAAGAATCACAACATCAATTTGGAGCACTCTTCGCCTTCATCTTCAGGCATGGCACTTTCTGCTTGTGGTTGTCAAGCATCAAGATCTGGTTATGCATTAAATGTATCTTCTTCTTCTCCTTCTCATGAGTGGCTCATTGATTCTGGAGCTTCTTACCACATGGCTAAAAAAAAATCCATGTTTTCTTCTTTAAATGATTGTAACACCAAACATATTTATGTTGGTGATGATAGATCTCTTAGTGTTGTAGGATCTGGAACCATTCATCTAGATAATGGTCAGTTTAATGATGTACTATGTGTTCCTACCTTTTCATGAAACCTTCTATCTGTTTATCAGATAACTCATTCAGGTGAAGGGAAAATAGTAGAATTCTCACCTCATGATGTTGTAATCAAGGACCTCAAAGATCCTGAACATATTTTAGCTACTGGCATTACTAATGATTCCACAAGGTTGTATAAGTTTGACAACTTTGGGTCATCCTCTCTTCCCTCTGTTTTTGTTGCTCATAATGATGATGTGAGCAAACTTTGGCATGAGCGATTTGGTCACTTAAACTATCGCTCTCTTCAAACTCTATGTAAGGAAAATATGGTGACGGGTCTTCCTATGGTATCTTGTCGAGAAGGTGTTTGCTCCGGATGTGTACTCAGAAAAAATCATCGGGATAGTTTTGACAAACGTACCTCTTGGCACGCTTCAGCCCCTTTGCAGCTTGTGCACAGTGATTTATGTGGTCCACTTCTTGTTGTTTCTTTCTCTGGTTGCAAGTACTTCTTAACTTTCATTGATGATTTTTCCAAACGCACTTGGGTATATTTCTTAAAACTCAAGAGTGAAGTTTTTAACATGTTCTTGGCCTTTAAGGCCTTTGTTGAGAAACAATCTGGACATCAAATCCTTAAGTTAAGATCAGACAATGGCGGAGAATATGTTAACAACAAATTTATCAACTTCTGCACTAAGCATGGAATTCAATTGCAACATTCTGTTCCATATACTCCACAACAAAATGTTGTAGCTGAAAGGAAGAATCGCACCTTAAAAGAAATGGCTAATTGTATGCTTCAATCTAAAGGGCTTGGTCTCAATTTTTGGGCAGAAGCCATTAACTGTGCAAATTACATAGTAAATTGCACTCCTACTAAGGTTTTAAAGAATATAACTCCAGAAGAAGCTTGGAGCTCAATCAAACCAAATGTAAGTCACTTTCGTGTTTTTGGAAGTGATGCTTGGGCCCATATTCCAGATGCGAAACATAAAGCCTTAGAACCTAAGAGTGAAAATGCATTTTTGTTGGATATTCTGAAGATGTCAAAGGATATAGACTTCTTCAACCAAAATCCAAAAATATAATCATTAGAAGAGATGTAAAATTTGATGAAAATATATCGGCCTGCGGGCCTAGTTCGGCGAGTTTGCCAGCTTTGGCTTGCGAGCCTAGTTCGGCATATGTGCCACCTCTCTCTCTCTCTTCTATTTTTAATAGCATTCCTTCTAGTTCAGATGATGACAGCGAGGATGACAATCCTCCTCCACCTCTTGAAATTGTTCCTTATACTCCACCGCTTCCAAGATGGGTCCGCTCTACTCGAGATGCAGCAGGTTCTCTTGCAAGTGACCCTGTCAATCGATGACGTACACATTCTCAGTTCGAAAGAGCCTCTTCCTTATTGGCTCAAGTTCTGGAAAAACTTGATCCAGAAACTTTTGAAGAAGCCTCCGGTCATCCAGATTGGGATGAAGCTATGAATGAAGAGTATCGTTCCTTATTGGCAAACGATACTTGGGATCTTGTTCCTCTTCCAAAAGGAAGAAAACTTTGTCAGATGCAGATGGGTATACAAAACCAAGTTTGGACCAGATGGAAAAGTGGATAGACATAAAGCTCGTCTTGTTGCTAAAGTATTTTCACAAGTTGAAGGCATTGACTATATTGAAACCTTCTTCCTCTTTTTATGCTATTTGATTATGTTATATCCCTAGTCACACACAATAATATTGATTTTCTAGGGAACCCGACTTGGAAAATTTTATGCTTTGCTGTAAAATTTTATTAACTGGATTTGAGCAATTGATCTCTTTACAAGGAAACACTATTTCACTGGAGAACAAGCTTGTTCTCACTACTAACAATTAGCATGAAATTCCCTACAAACATACCTAATATATATCCTTTTTCCTTGGGCTATTTGTCCCTGTTTTCTAGCGTTGAAATATCTTATTTCCCGGTGCAGAACAGGCTCCGAATATTTAGGAATTGTGCTCCTAAATCTTATTGCACGTCAGCAAGGAAATTCTTTGTTCAAATCTACGTATAGGATCCTCCTTGATACGTTCTTCCTACAAAGAGCTCTCACACAAACCTAGTTAAAACTCTCACAAACTTGTGAGCTATTGTCTTGTCTCACAACATTGTGCAAACAAAACAATTGATTAAATTGTGCCTTCGTCCTCCTTTTATGCTATTTGATCATGTTATATCACTAGTCACACAAAATAATATTTTTTTTCTAGGCAACCCGACTGGGAAAACTTTATGCTTTGTTATGTAGGAATTTACAGGGTAAGTTCCTTAGATCAAGAACCAAAGGTCACTGCTTACAAACAGATCAAAAATCAATACACCAGTATAATCACGTGGTTAAAACCCTCAAAGAGGGAAACAGTCCATGGCCTGAGCCAACACGACCACTTCAGGAAATTTATTAATATAAAAAGAAAAGTTACATATGTTTCTCTCAGAAACGGTTACCGAACAAATGACCCTTCATGCTCTTTAAATAGAGATCATGAACCAATTGAGTGTTAAGCCACGGATCAAGTGTCGTTAATACTGAGGTGAGAGATAACCGTCGGATCACTACAAATCATGACCGTTGGATTATAAGTTACAAATGTACATGGTAAAGAAACACACTTTACCTAACTCTACACTAGAATAAGTTATTATTAACTATTTCCTATGTGTCGAAATATCCTAACATTCCCCCTTAAGAACAACTTGGGATAGGATTGAATGATTTACAAAGGTGACACAAAAGGAGCCTATGTGTCGAAATATCCTAACATCCCCCCTTGAGAACAAATTGGGATAGGATTGAAGGATTTACAAAAGTGAAACAATAGGAGAAGGAAGGGGGCATTAGAGCCTATTCCTCCCTTAATGAAAAATTTCCTGAACTCCAATCATGGATCGAAGTTTGGTAAAATTCGCTTCTGTGAGAGCTGTTGTAAAGATATTGGCTACTTGATCATTGGTTGGACAGTATTGCACTTCAAGAACACGATCATGAATGAGCTTTATGATGAAGTGTATGTGGAGTTCAATGTGTTTCATACATTGAGGCTGAACTGGATCTTTACATAGCTGAATGGCACTCTGATTATCACACCAAAGTGTAGTTGGATGCTGTTGATGGAGACCAAATTCAAACAGGATTTGACAAAGCCACATGGCTTCCTTGTTGGCTTCAATTGTACCAGGATACTATGCTTCTGCTGAAGAAAGAGAGATGGAACTTTGTTTCTTACAAGACCAAGTAATAGGTCCTAACCCAAGAGTGAATCATCCTGCAGACTTTCGATCATCAGGGTCACCAGCCCAATCAGAATCAGTGAAACCAATCAACAATGGAGATGTTCCTGCATTGTAATGAATCCCGAACTGAATTGTACTTCGAATATATCGAAGTATTATTTTAGCTGCTTTCCAATGACTTTCATGAGGTTGGTGCATAAACCAAGCAACAAGACCAATGGTAAAGGAAAGGTCAGGACGGGTATGTGTTAGATACATAAGTTTACCAACAAGTTGACGATATAAGGTAGCATCAACTTCAGGGGTAGTACAAGTGACTGAAAGCTTGACTCCAGACTGAAAGGGAGAAGGGTTTAAGCAACTCTTCCATGTGAAGGTGGTGTAGAAGATCACAGGCATACTTGACCGAGAGAGGGTAATGCCTCCCTATGGATTGCAAGACTTGAATACCAAGGAAATAATGCAAGTGTCCTAAGTCTGTCATTTCAAACTTCTTTTGAGGCTAGACTTCACATGGTTTATATGGTTTGGATCGCTACCAGTAAGGATAAGATCATCAACATAAAGAACAAGGATGGTGAAGGACTTACCCACTTTCTTGGTGTAGACAGTGTTGTCAGAATGACACCTAGAAAAGCTATTATCTAATAGAAATCTATCCATTTTGGCATACCAAGCTCAAGGAGCTTGTTTGAGACCATAGAGAGATTTCCTAAGTCGAAAAACAAGGCTAGAGTAATTTTGGATAAAGCCAGGGGGTTGTTCCATGTAGATTTCTTCATGCAAATCTCCATGTAAGAAGGCAGATTTAACATCCATCTGATGGACTTCCCATTTAAAGGAGGCAGCAAGGGAAAGAACAAAGCAGATAGAATTCATTTTGGCAACAGGGGAGAAGGTTTCAGTACATTCAATGCCTTCAACATGTGAAAATCCTTTAGCAACAAGACGAGCTTTATGTCTATCCACTTTTTCATCTGGTCCAAACTTGGTTTCGTAAACCCATCTGCATCTGAAAATTTTTCTTCGTTTTGGAAGAGGAACAAGATCCCAAGTATTGTTTGCCAATAAGGAACAATACTCTTAATTCATAGCTTCATCCCAATCTGGATGACCAAAGGCTTCTTCAAAGGTTTTTGGATCAAGTTTTTCTGGAACTTGAGCCAATAAGGAAGAAGCTCTTTT
This sequence comes from Pinus albicaulis, assembly GCA_034641835.2. Lineage (NCBI taxonomy): Eukaryota > Viridiplantae > Streptophyta > Pinopsida > Pinales > Pinaceae > Pinus > Pinus albicaulis. Next base: position 1,200,928,828 of record CM076577.1, read on the forward strand.
TAACTGAGAAAGTGTACGACGTCGATTGGCAGGGTCACTTGCAAGAGAACCTGTTGCATCCCAAGTAGAGCGGACCCATCTTGGAAGCGGTGGAGTATAAGGAACAATTTCACGAGGTGGAGGAGGATTTTCATCCTCGCTGTCATCATCTGAACTAGAAGGAATGTTATTAAAAATAGTAGAGAGAGAGAGAGGTGGCACATATGCCAAATCAGGCTCGCAGGCCAAAGGTGGCACACTTGCCGAACTAGGCTCGCAGGCCGATATATTTTCATCAAATTTTACATCTCTTCTAGTGATTATATTTTTGGATTTTGGTTGAAGAAGTCTATATCCTTTGACATCTTCAAAATATCCAACAAAAATGCATTTTTCACTCTTAGGTTCTAAGGCTTTATGTTTTGCATCTGGAATATGGGCCAAAGCATCACTTCTAAAAACATGAAAGTGACTTACATCTGGTTTGATTGAGCTCCAAGCTTCTTCTGGAGTTATATTCTTCAAAACCTTAGTAAGAGTGCGATTTACTATGTAATTTTCACAGTTAATGGCTTCTGCCCAAAAATTGAGACCAAGCCCTTTAGATTGAAACATACAATTAGCCATTTCTTTTAAGGTGCGATTCTTCCTTTCAGCTACACCATTTTGTTGTGGAGTATATGGAACAGTTTGTTGCAATTGAATGCCATGCTTAGTGCAGAAGTTGATAAATTTGTTGTTAACATATTCTCCACCATTCTCTGATCTTAACTTAAGGATTTGATGTCCAGATTGTTTCTCAACAAAGGCCTTAAAGGCCAAGAACATGTTAAAAACTTCACTCTTGAGTTTTAAGAAATATACCCAAGTGAGTCTGGAAAAATCATCAATGAAAGTTAAGAAGTACTTGCAACCAGAGAAAGAAACAACAGAAAGTGGACCACATAAAGCACTGTGCACAAGCTGCAAAGGGGCTGAAGTGTGCCAAGGGGCACGTTTGTCAAAACTATCCTGGTGATGTTTTCCAAGTACACATCCGGAACAAACACCATCTCGAAAAGATACCATAGGAAGACCCATCACCATATTTTCCTTACATAGAGTTTGAAGAGAGCGATAGTTAAGTGACCAAATCGCTCATGCCAAAGTTTTCTCACATCATCATTATGAGCAAAAAAAAAGGAGGGAAGAGAGGATGACCCAAAGTTGTCAAACTTATACAACCTTGTGGAATCATCAGCAATGCCAATAGCTAAAATATGTTTAGGATCTTTGAGGTCCTTGATTACAACATCATGAGGTGATAATTCTACTATTTTCCCTTCACCTGAATGAGTTATCTGATAAACAGATAGAAGGTTGCATGATAAGGTAGGAACACATAGTACATCATTAAACTGACCATTATCTAGATTAATGGTTCCAGATCCTACAACACTAAGAGATATATCATCACCAACATAAATATGTTAGGTGTTACAATCATTTAAAGAAGAAAACATGGATTTATTTTTAGCCATGTGGTAAGAAGCTCCAGAATCAATGAGCCACTCATGAGAAGGAGAAGAAGAAGATACATTTAATGCATAACCAGATCTTGATGCTTGACAACCACAAGCAGAAAGTGCCATGCCTGAAGATGAAGGTGAAGAATGCTCCAAATTGATGTTGTGCTTCTTCATTGTTGCTTCTAAGGCTTCTATCTTCTTAAAGCATTTGGACTCTATATGGCCATCCCGATTGCAAAAGTTGCAATGTCTATCTGTCTTCTTCCCTTTGTTTTGATTTGCCTTATTATTTTGGTGATTTGATTTTTCAGTTTGCGGCTGAAATTGCTTAGGGCCCTTGTTTGGTTTAGGACCATAGTTTTTAGGATCCTGCTTCTTAGGATTCTTTTGATATGGTTGTTGTTGGGCTGCTAAGGCTTTCTTAGAAGCGTTTCCAGCAGTGATAAAACCAAAGTGTAAAAGTTTTTCTTGTTCTCTTATCAAAGAATCACAAAAGACATCAAAAGAGGGATTCTTGTAGGTGGTTCCTGAAGAAATGATGGCTTCTCTGGTGGAATGGAAGGCGGAAACAAATAGAGAGTATGCAGGGCCAAGCTTAGCAAGAATGCAATAGATGAGGCTACCATCATCCTTTTTTATCTTACAACCTTCTAAAAGAATTCTGAGGGTCTTAAATTTGGACAAAAAATCTTCAATGGAGGAGAAATTATTGGGGTCCAAAGTAAGCAACTCATTTTCAAGCTGGTGGGCCCTGATTTCATTTTGAATGCCAAAAACAGTTTTTAGCTTTTCAGGGCTTCATCATGGGTGTCAATGTCAAGGATATGAAATCGAAGATATTGAGCAATGGACATTCCTATCAACCCTCGTGCTTGATCTTGTTTATTTTCCCATTTAGCAGCTTTATCATCATCGGAAGGTTTAGTTTCTTGTCATGTTGTTATTCTATAAAGCCCTTTACTTCTAAGTATATCTACCATGTGAGGTAGCCATTGGAAATAATTGGTGTTGTTAGGAATAACCAAGCATGCACTTTCCAATTTTTTTTAAAAACTGAAGCTGAGAAAAGCTGACACTAACTGCTCCGATGGAAAGATCTCGAAAAATTAAGCCATTTCAAAACAAAACGGCTCGAAAAACAGCTTCCGGATGAAGAATTTATGCCTTTTGAAAAATCTAAGTTGTAAATGCCGAATAGCTACGGGAACGGGATGAAGTGTGGATTTAAAAAATAAAAATAAATAAAAATAAAAATAAAATAAAAATAAAAATAAAAATCCACTCCTTTGAACAAAAACTTTTTACAAAAGAATCTTGAGAAGGAGACTTGAACCCAAAACCTCTATTCTCATAAACTAACCCCTCACCAATTAATATAGTAAAAGGATCACGCTATTGTATGAAAGGAGGAAGGTTTTTTTCTTTTCTTTTCTTTTCTTTTATTTTCCTTCTTCTTCTTTTTTTTTTAACTCTTCGGTGTGCGTGTATTTTCCTGCAAAAAAAACACAAAAATCCAGCAAAAAAAAAACGAAATGCAAACCCTTACGGCAGAATGTTAGATTTTCAGTTAGCCTTACCGGCAACTATCATTTTTTTACTATTTCTGATTTCCCGAGATCGCACAAAGACGCGGGGAAAGAGCATACGTAGCAAAAAAAAATCTCTTTTTCCTGTTTCTGATTTGCCGAAATCGCACGCAGCGCACAGAAAATAGCATACACAGAGAAAAGGGTATAGATCCGACAAATAAATAAAATCTTAATACCGGATTTAAAATATATATATATATATATAACTGCAAAATAAATGTTTTATACCTCCAAATCTAAACTGTCATAACTTGGGTAGCCGGAAACTTTTTCGCATGAAACGAAAGGCGTTCCTCACTGTAACAGATGCTCCAGACACAACCGAGCAGTTCTCCAAGCCCAAAAATGTTCAAAAATAGTAGATCTACAAAACGGCATTCGCATGCAGTCAAACCAGCTTCGAATTTTGATCAACAACGGACGCGACTCTCAAAATAGATCTGATACCATGTAGGAATTTACAGGGTAAGTTCCTTAGATCAAGAACCAAAAATCACCACTCACAAACAAATCACAAATCAGTACACCAGTATAATCATGTGATTAAAACCCTCAAAGAGGGAAATAGTCCACGGCCTGAGCCAACGCGACCGCTTCAGGCAATTTATTAATATAAAAAGAAAAGTTACATATGTTTATCTCATAAACGGTTATCTAACAAATGACCCTCCATGCTCTTTAAATAGAGATCATGGACCAATCGGGTGTTAAGCGATGGATCAAGTGTCGTTAATACCGAGGTGAGAGATAATCGTCGGATCACTACAAATCATGACCGTCGGATTATAAGTTACAAATGTACATGGTAAAGAAACACACTTTATCTAACTCTACACTAGACTAAGTTATTCTTAACTATTTCCAATGTGTCGGAATATCCTAACATGTAAAATTTTATTAACAGCATTTGAGCAATTGATCTCTTTACAAGGAAACATTATTTCACTTGAGAACAAGCTTGTTCTCACTACTAACACTTAGCATGAAATTCCTTGCAAACACACCTAATATATATGATTCCTCTGTCCTTAAGCTATTTGTCCATATTTCCTAGCATTGAAATATCTTATTTCCCAGTGCAGGACAGGCTCCTATTTTTTAGGAATCTTGCTCCTAAATCTTATTGCACGTCAGCAAGGAAATTCTTTGTTCCGATCTGTGTACAGGGTCCTCCTTGATACGTTCTTCCTACAACAAGCTCTCACACAAACCTGGTACAACCTCTCACAAACTCGTGATCTATTATCTTGTCTCACAACCTTGTGCACACAAAACAATTGATTGAATTATGTGCATTTGTCCTCCTTTTATGTTATTCAATCATAGTATATTTGGATAATACAAATTTAGAACACAAGTTGAGTTTGACTTCTTAACTAAGTCAACTCTTAGTTCAACATGCCCTTGCTTCAATCAAGACTGAAGGTCTTCGACTGATTCCCTTCTAATTATGAATTCGCACTTGGATAGCCACATGACTGAGCCTCCAACTAGCGCAAGAATAAATTAACTCGTCCTTTTCCATGAACTCGTACTTGAAAAAAGATGAACACATTGAAGTCTTTCTTAACTAAGGCACAAGTCAAGAAGAAGACCTTATTTGCTACACTTTTCAACACCAACAAAAAGAGTATCATGGGCCTTTTAGAAGCCACCTTCGAGCGTTAAGCTAACCAAGGATAAAACGCCTGATACTATACCAATCCTCCCACCGGAAATGGCCTCCTTGGGAGCTTCACGAGATGCATACAGATGCTAGCAGGGGGAAGAACAAAATCCTTCCTTATCCAGCGATAATGATAGGTAGTAACAGATATTGACCCAAGGCAGATATGCCAAGAGCAGCAGGTTCAAGTTCAACCACAGCAGCGGCATCCAGAACATCTTTGCATTACATAGAAAACCTAGCAATGTGCGCCATCATTCCGAGCCAATTCCCTCTTTTATTACATTACTTATTCAACAAGACCTCACTTTCTCACACATCCCAAGTTATAGGTCACAAGCATGAATCAATTGAGAGAGAATCAATCTAAAAGGTTTTCTTATCAATGTTCTTATCAATGTAAATGGCTTTCTTTTACTTGTATTATTTTTTGCTTTACCCTAATTGTTAGACTATAGCATTTGCTTCCTCAAGGTTTAAGGTTTAGTTTTTTTTATTGTACCACTCAAACTATAAATTTCAAATAATCATTTCACTAATCGCAAATGATTACTTTATTTACAAGCAACAAAATACAATATTTAATTTAATTAAACTAATTCAATTTATTTAAATTATAAATAATAATATACGAAATCAAAGTAAACCTTCCAACAATAAAAATAAAAAATGGCTTGGAAGGTGGGTAATGGCGAAAAGGTGGGGATTGGAATAAATCCATGGGTGGGTTGTGGTGAAAATTTCCATTTGCCTCATGATTTGGTGAATTTTCTACATGCTAATTAGAGATTCACTTTGAACCACGTGGATCATAATGTTAGGACCTCTATATGAGCACAGGGTTGGGTTGATGCATATCAGTTGAACTTGCCTCTTGTACACATTGAACAGTGGCGACATTACATAAATGACCTCAACATATCCCATGTTCGCCTTCGTGACAAAGAATATTCTTTATGTTGGACGCCTTTCGCACTTCGAGGGATGTTTCCCTACAAAAGATCGTCTTTTTCAATGGTGCAAACTTAAAATTAAAGTTCCTACTATATATAATTTAATAATAATACTTAAATATAAAAAAACAAAACAAAAAACATTGTTGGGTCGTGTTGGTGTGCCCTGTTTAAAAATTCTAAGGACACTATGTAGAAATTATACAAGATGCATGTATATTACCGGACTCCCCTGATTTAACAAAATAACTTATGTTAAATACATAATCCTTCCACTTAATTATTTGCGGAAATTAAATCGCAAATTGCAAAACACATATGAAGCAAAATCAATCACACATAAACACAGTTGTTTAACGGGAAAGCTTAAAGCTAAAAACCCCAACTATCAAATATTATGTATATCAATGGAATATATAACAATCTCATACAAAGCTTAGTACATCAAGCTCTCAATACAATCAACAATCATTACACATTGTCATGGAGAAATTTGCATATCTATGCACCAATTTCTTGCCTCCTGACAGCCTGCCTCCATTGCGCAATCCCTGCTGAAGAAGACCCATGAATGAATTCGAATTGGCCTTGTCTTGACTGCGCAATCCTCATTGGCATCTCCAATGTGTGTCAGATGCATTGAATGCATCACTATAGTCACAACAAATAGTCCATCTCACCTTTTCACCTATCTCTCCATTGGGTCTCCACTGGAACTGACATGCAAGTAGTTAACTGATGTATTTTTTCAGTTACAAGTGAGTCTCTAGTTGTGAATTAATTAAATAATTAATTCACTAAACTTTCACTAGTGTATCTTCAATTAGAGCTAGATACAACTAACACAACTGAGTTAAACTAAATAACAACTCCCATAACTACTCTTCCAACTCTATCACAACTTGCCACTATCAGTTATAACCGAGTCCTCCATGCATGAGTCACCAACCACCCTAGGAATTGCGTAATTCCTTTAGCCCACTGATTTTCCAAATCTGTTCACTGAAATAAAGTGCTCCAAGAGAATAAATTGATATTTATTGTCAGATTATTATTAAGGGCTAATAATAATCGACATGCATCTATTTTTAGAATAGTGATCTATAAATAAACTTCACCTAATATTCTAAAAATAGAATCTCATCTATTTTTCCAAATTGATCAACCATCTACAAATAGCATCCTGCAACTTATAGAATATGCTCACCATGTCTAAAAATAGACATACACCTAAAAATATCATGCGGGCCCCACTTAGTGAAGGTGTTTAATTTTCACTAAGCTCATCATCTTGTTGAATCTCAACACTCCCTCTCAACAATATAGGGATTATCCTTCACCCCGATCCTACCTCTATGGTATTCGAATTTGATCCTAATGAACACCTTCGTCAGAATATCTGCATCCTGATCTTCCGTAGGAATGTACTAAAGCAACATGATCTTCCACTACACAAAATCTCTGATATGATGATACCAGATATCTATATGCTTTGATCTATCTTGAAAAACAAGATTAATCGAGATTTTAATGCAACTCTGATTATCACAATGTATCACTGTAGGATTTAAATGAGAACCGAACAAACCGACTAGGATCTTCCTCATCCAGATAGCCTCACATGCAGCTTGACTTGCTGCCATGTATTCTACTTCCGCTGAACTGAGTGCCACGGATCTTTGTTTCCTATTGTACCAAGAAACTGGTGTAGATCCAATACTTAAAACCCCTCCTAATGTGCTCTTCATGTCTGTTGGGCTGCCTGCCCAATCTGCATCCGTGAGGCCATGCAACTTCAACTCATCCATCAGTTTGTACCATAACCATACTCAGATGTGCCCTTGAGATATCTCAGGACATGCTTTCCTGCCTTCCAAAAGAGCTTGGTAGGCTTAACCATTGCTTGACTAAGCTGGTTCAATGCATAGCATATGTCTGGTCTTCTATTAACTAAATACATGAGCGAACCCACCAACTGTCGATAGACAGTAGCATCCACTACCTTTGTCGATGTAGCATCCTCTTTCCTCCAATTTCCTGGAAGAGGAGTATCCATGGGCTTGCAGTCCTGCATGTGAAACTTACCAAGTATCTCCCGAGCATACTTGCCTTGAGACACAAATAGTTCAACTTCTCGCTGCCATATTTCCAATCCAAGGAAATAATGAAGGAGGCTCAAATCCTTCATCTCAAACTCCTTTGCAAGCTCTTCCTTGCATAAGTGTATCAACTACTCATCACCCGTTAGTATTAAATCATCAACATAAATAACAATGATTAAAAGCTTACCCTCCACCACAATTTGGTATAGGTTTGCATCCGCCTCACTTTTGGTGAAGCTAAGTCTAGTGAAATAGTTGTCGATCCGTGTGTACCAAGCACGAAGTGTTTGCTTCAGCCCATACAGCGCTCTTTTGATTCTGCACACATGCGACTCGTTGTTGAAGATCTCAAATCCTTCAGGTTACTCAATGTACACTTCTTCCTCAATGATCCCATTAAGGAACGCAGTCTTCACATCCATCTGATGAATGTGCCAACCCATCTGCGCTGAGAGAGCAAGGATGGTCCTTATGGAAGAATACAGTGCAACAGGTGCAAAGGTTTCTTCATAATAAATCCCCTCGATCTATGAAAAGCCCCAGGCAACAAATCTTGCCTTATACTTCTTGACGCTCCCATCAACAATTTGCTTTACCTTGTAGATCCATCTTGAACCTACCACTGATTTACCAACCGACCTTAGAACAATCTCCCAAGCATTGTTTCTGACAATGGAGTCATACTCCTCCACCATGGCATCTACCCATGTGGGCTCCTGCGATGTTTCCTCAAAGGAAGATGGCTCTGTCACGATACACTTGCTCATGAGAGCCATGTATCCAGTGAATCGGTCAAGTGACTGTCTTTGTCTGCGCTGTGAAGTAGGGACTCCTACATTCTGTGCCGCATCAAGCTTCAGTCTCTCAACTTTTGTGGTACGCCTTCTGCTTGTTCTGATATTTGACTCTACGTGAGTGGACTCCTCCACTCCATGATCCTCCTCCTGTGGCTAATCCACATCTTGAGGCTCATCTTTGGGAACAAGAAGTTCCTCCTCTGCATGCAAGTGTAGCTCCCTCTCAAGCGACAACTTCATGGCTTTCACCTCATTGAATTTTATATCTCGTTGCACCACAATCATCCGACTGTTTGGCAAATACACACGATAATTATGGGATGTTTCTGTGTACCCCAAAAAAATATCCCAACTTCTGCAGTTGGCTCCAGCTTCTTCCTGGTGTCCTTTGTCACATGAATGTAAACAAATGAGCCAAAAATCTTCAAATGAGAAATATCATGCTTCTTACCAGTAAAAGCTTCTTCAGGTGTACTCATGCCAAGCACTCTATGAGGACAACGGTTTTGCACATAAACTGTAGTGTTGCATGCTTCCGCCCACAAGTGCATTGGTAGGCCCTAGTCATACAGCATAGCTCGTGCAGCACCCATGATCGTTCTGTTATTCCTCTCCGCGGCCCCATTCTGTTGTGGTTTATGAGGCGCTATGAGTTCTCTTCGAATTCCTTCTTTGCTACAGAAGTCTTTGAATTCGTTCGATATATATTCACCACCATTATCGCTCTGCAGACCCTTCACTTGCTTCCCCGACTCCTTCTCCAGCAATGCTTTAAACTCACAGAACTTTGAGAATGTTTCACTCTTCTTCTGCATGAAGAAGATCCAGCATCTACGAGAATACTCATCAACAAATATAACATAATACATGTGTTTTGTTGTTGAAGCAACCGAGAAAGGTCCACACACGTCTGTGTGAATTCTCTCCAGGATCACCGAAGCACGGTTCTCCTTCTCATGAAAGATGGTTTTCACAAACTTACCCATAGTACATCCCTTGCATTGATCTGACTGCGCAAGAGTACCCTTGGGAATTCTAGTAGAAATCTGCTGCAAAATCTTCAAGGCGCCATGGTGAAGATGGCCCAATCTCTTGTGCCATAATTTGCCCTTATCCTGGCTCACCACTTCTTCTGCTTTGCCCATCATTGCAGCGCAGCCATCTACCTCCAGCTTGTAGAGATTCTTAACTCGAATCCCTATCCTCTTGGTTTGACCCATTGTTTTATGTTGCAAGAAAGCTTTTCCCTCACTGAAAACAACGTCATAACCTTTTTCCTCCAACAGACCTGGAACATGCATAACATATTTCAACAGAAATGGTTTACCTGACTCCCTCTCAAAGGTAATGGTTCCAATGTCGGTCGCACTGTATCTACCATCGTTTCCCATCTCTATATGCATTTGGAGATCTTTCTCCTCCAAGTCACTAAACAACTCCTTGCCTCTCGTCATGTGGAAGGAAGCACCACTATCAAGATACCACACCAATTCCATTGCGCTTGAAACCAAGAATGTGATCAAAGATAAATCAAGTTCAAATTGCGAGGCTAAGGCCTCAGCCGCTGCAGCTCCAGCGGCCTTCTTGTTCTTCTTTTTCTATGGGCAGTTAGTGGCGAGATGCCCATGTTCGTGACAGTTAAAACACTTCACTTTGGAAAAATCCAGCGTCTTGCCTTTAGCCTCAGATTTTGGATGGGATTTCTTCCCCTTCCCTTTCCTTGATTTGACAGCCAAAGCGCAATTCTCTTCATCATCATTCTTCGATGAAGAGCCATCCCTGGTAAGTCGCTCCCAATCCGGAAGTTTCTCCCGTCCATTGACAGAGTCTTGATAACTGTGCCAACTCTTCGGTAGCCCAAGGAGAGCCAAGCTCACAAAGTCATCATTCGCAACTGTGATTCCCACACTCCCCGGCTCATCCCTACATTGGACAAACTTCGTGAGATATTTTGGAATATTGTCGCCCTTCTCCATTTTGATTTTTCTGAGCTTATCTTTCAGCGCCAACTTCCTTTGGTCATTGCTACTTTGGAAAAGATATGTCAAAGCCTTCCACATTGAAAATGGAGTGGCTTTCCCGTGAAAGCTTGACAAAATATGGTCTTTCACACCTTCCAACAGAATTCTTCTTGTATTCGCTACTTTATTTTTCCATGCGTCAAGTAATGCAGCATCACTAGAAGTAGGCTTAAGAACATCGCTATCGATGAACTCCTTCAGACCATTATCTTCAAGCACCGCCTCCATCCTATCCTTCCAGGCTATGTAGTTCGAGCTACCCTCAAGGGAAAACTCCAACCGCAACCCATTGAAAGCCATTTCAATGAATACTCAACTGTAGCACCAAGGAATTCTTGCAGCAAATTCGAATTGTCCACCAACACAAAACTCAGCACCACTTCAAGATTGCAATCTTCAGTGATTGACACTGCTCCGATACCATGTAGAAATTATACAAGATGCATGTATATTACCTTATATCTTATGTTAAATACTTTATCCTTCCACTTAATTCTTTGCGGAAATTAAATCGCCAATTGCAAAACACATATGAAGCAAAATCAATCGCACATAAACACAGTTGTTTAACGGGAAAGCTTAAAGCTAAAAACCCCAACTATCATATATTATGTATATCAATGGAACATGTAACAACCTCATACAAATCGTAGTAAATCAAGCTCTCAGTACAATCAATAATCATTACACACTGTCATGCAGAAATTTGCATATGTATGCACCAATTTCTTGCCTCCTGACAGCCTGCCTCCACTACGCAATACCTGCTGAATAAGACCCATGAATGAATTCGAATTGGCCTTGACTTGACTGCGCAATCCTCATTGGCATCTCCAATGTGTGTCAGATGCATTGAATTCATCACTATAGTCACAACAGATAGTCCATCTCACCCTTTCACCTATCTCTCCACTGGGTCTCCACTGGAACTGACATGCAAGTAGTTAAATGTTGTATTTGTTCAATTGCAAGTGAGTCTCTTGTTGTGAATTAATTAAATAATTAATTCAGTGAAATTTCACTAGTGTATTTTCAATTAGAGCTAGATACAACTAGCACAACTGAGTTTAACTCACTTAACTGAGTTAAACTAAATAACAATTCCTATAACTACTCTTCCAACTCTATTACAACTTGCCACTATCAGTTATAACTGAGTCCTCCATGTATGAGTCACCAACCACCCTAGGAATTGCGTAATTCCTTCAACGCAATAATGTGCTCCAAATCTGTTCACTGAAATAATGTGCTCCAAGAGAATAAGTTGATATTTATTGTCGGATTATTACTAAGGGCTAATAATAATCGACATGCATCTATTTTTAGATTAGCGATCTATAAATAAACTTCGCCCAATCTTCTAAAAATAGAATCTCATCTATTTTTCCAACTTGATCAACCATCTACAAATAGCATCCTGCAACTTATAGAATATGCTCACCATGTCTAAAAATAGACATACCTAAAAATAGCATGTGGGCCCCACTTAGTGAAGGTGCTTAATTTTCACTAAGCTCATCATCTTGTTGAATCTCAACACACTATGGATCATCTTAACATGTCCTTTTGCACTGGAAGTATGGCATGATGTTAGGACTTCCTTGGGTATAAATAGAAATTGGAAAGGCAAATCTTATCAGAATGCTTGGAAGTTATGGTGGTAACAAGCAAACCCGAAAAAGAACAGATGTCTACCCCCTCTCATTTGTTAGGACATATCGCTCTCAAGTAACTCTGAAATTTTTTGAGACAAATCTAATAAACCAAATATGGTTGTAGCACAAGTTGTTGCCACTTTTGCTCTTATATCAAATGTTGTAGTTATCCATCACCCTCACAATATCACCGTTGAAGATATTGATCGCACATAACCCTGGGACTTCTTTAATGGAGCCTCCCAAGCTGGAGGTGCAAGTGGGGAGGCTATCTTGTATCTTTGGGAAGATCATTTTTTCAAGATTCAAAGTTCGTTGGGACATGGCACAAATAAGTACTCTGAACTTATGAGCCCAAAGCTTCTTTTATTGTTCTCGATTGAGAAGGGTGTTCATATGATGCAGATATTTGGTAACTCGAAGGTTGTAATAAATTGGTTTAATGAGATATTGATATGTCACATGCACACACTGCTCCCAATCAAAGAGATTTTTCATTTAAAGCAATTTTTTTTATCGTATCTCATGATATCATATGTATAGGGAAAGAAACACCATTGCAAACTCTTTATCTAAAGCAGGTGTTTCATAGAAATTGGGCATTTAGAAGATCATTGAGCAGATAGAAGGGAAATTCTATGAATATTATCACAGGCCCCTCATAGAGGGCTCATTTTTGACTAAATAAAAGCAACAAAATTATACTTTTTATTTATGTTTCCTTTGTTTATGGTCCTCGATGACTGGGTGTTTATGTAAGCTTATGGCTAATTATATCTCTCGAGCTTTTTTGCTAATGAGCACTTTTTGATATTTTTGGACATGGAAAAAGGCTTTTTAATCTTGATTTTTTATTGGATCTTGCCAATTTTAACATGCACCTAAGTGTACATTCAAAATATTTTTTTCACTGTATTAAAAAGTTATGATTTTTTCTTTAAAAAATAAAATAAATAAATAATATAAATATAACTAACTTAAAACTTGTATCATTTTATAATATTCTATGTTTTTTATTAAACTTTAAAAAAAACATTCAATTAAAAAATTAAAAATTAAAAAATGGTATATGTTTATCAAAATTAAAATACTAATAATAGAATAACAATAAAATTAATAATTAAATAATAAATAATAAATAATTAAATTATTATTAGAATTTAAAACAAATTTTAAAATAAAATTGAAATCAATATAAGACCCAAACAAAACAAAACAAAAATATCTTTAAAGTAACATTAAAATCATTATAAGACAAAAGAACCTTGTAAAATTTACTGATTAAAAAATATTCAATATTATGAACTTTATAAACAATAAACACGGTAAAAAATCTACAAATTTTATGATCAAAATCTATTTTAAATATTATTAACTTTAACTTAATTTACACCATTAGGATGAACAATTTTTCCCCATATTTTAAGACACTTTTGAAATGAACAAATTTACACTAGAGATTTGCACGAGAGATCACTTTTTAATCGTCAATAATAAAAAAAAGCATAACTTTACCAACCTTCTTTCCTTTACACTAAAAAAATATTCTAAAACACTTTTGAGATGAACAAATTTGACATTATTCATTTAAGTTGTTTAAAAACAAAACTTTAAACAACCATGCTTACCATTTTTTACCATCTATAATTTTAGAATTTGATACTGAAAAATATATATTTAAGATGAACCTTGAGACATCACCATGCCATTTTCAAGTTGTCGAAATATGATATAATGACCTAAAACCTGATAATTATACACATTCTAAACAATCATCCTTTAAATTTAGAGTTTTTTTAAAACAATATAATAAGATATTCTCTTGCACCAATTTTTTTATTAACATAATTCAAACAATATTTTTTTGGAGTTTTTTAAAATAATATAATAAAATATATTTTCTCTACAACATTTTTTATATCATAATTCAAACTATGTAACTACCTATCATACAGAATTGTATAATTCAAACCATATCACCACTTATCATAAAGATTTGTATAATTTAAACCATTTCACCACCTATCCTAAAGAATTGTATAATCCTTTTATGTATATTCCTTTCCTGTACAATTTGGAGACACACTCAAAGTCATGAATATAATTCAATTTGCAATGATTTTCAAAATGACATTAGTAGGTAGTCATCTTGAACACTCTTAATTAGTAGAAGTTAATTTCTATGCAACTTTAGAAATGTTCCAAAAATAATTTAAACCTTAAAGCCAAGTTTTAACAATTTGAATCACCATTAGTGAGCACTTCCAATCAGTGAAAGACACATCAACTTTTCACAAAATTTAGAAATGTTTCAAGTCCTTATGAGCCTTACAACCAACTTCTAGAGTTTGCAGTCATCTTTAAATCACAATTTGCAAACACTTTTAATGGACTAGAGTTGTCATCTTCCAACTAAATCAAGAAATGTTCCAAAAATTGTTCATCTTTAGAGCTGAGTTCTAGTTTGTGGTCATCCCTAAAACACCAAAGTCAAAGAGGTTTTATGCAACACACTCCATATTATCCCCAGCCCCAACTAACAATAGGAGGTAGTTACTATGATGACCCAACTCCCACGACACAATGGAAATGGGGTCTAATTTTTTTTGCCTTCTTTTACCCTTCCAAAACTCGAAACGAATAATACCATTGTATTCGTCTAATCGAGATCATTCTAGCGATATGTGTTTTGTTCCAATATGATTCAACCCTTCCAAAACTCGACATGAATAATACCATTGTATTCGTCTAATCGAGATCATTCTAGCGATATATGTTTTGTTCCAATATGATTCATGAATCATAAGGTATGGTCGTTCAAAGTTTAGCCATTCAGTTAGCGCCTCTCACCAACCTATCAAGTTTTAACAATTTGAATCACCATTAGTGAGCACTTCCAATCAGCGAACGGCACGTCAACTTTTAACAAAATTTATAAATGTTTCAAGTCCTTATGAGCCTTAGAACCAACTTCTAGAGTTTACAGTCATCTTTAAATCGCCATTTGCAAACACTTTCAATAGACTAAAGATATCATCTTCAAACTAAATCGAGAAATGTTCCAGAAATTGTTCATCTTTAGAGTCGAGTTCTAATTTGTGGTCATCCCAAAAACACCAAATTCAAAGAGGTTTTATATAACACACTCCCTACTATCCCCAGCCCCAACTAAGGGTAGGAGGTAGTTTCTATGATGACCCAACTCCCATGACACATTATGGAAGTGGGGTCTAATTTTTTTTCCTTCTTTTACCCTTCCAAAACTTGAAACGAATAATACTATTGTATTCGTCTAATCGAGATAATTCCAGCGATATAAGTTTTGTTCCAATCTGATTCCTGAATCAAAAGGTATGGTCGTTTAGGGTTTAGCCATTCAATTAGCACGAGTTCACCAACATATCATGTGTCACCTGCGTGGCTATCTCAATTGGCCACCTCACTGCTATGGCAGTGTTGCCTTTGTTGTTGACCCATTCATACTAGTCACTTGGTAACCCCAATATACAGTTGGTGTGACCCAACACATAACATGTATGTGCTATATGAAAAGCATTATGGGTGTGGGTCCATCAATGGCCATGTCACCATGAAAATAACCTTCTCTGACATAACTCATTTCACCCCTTATCGTTTCTTCCAAGGACTACTCGTCTAAGATTACATAGAACCCTAGCAGTCCCTTCTCCATTGTGTCCTCGCACTATTCGCAATAGCAGCACATGCCCAGTCCCACTCTCGCCACGGCATCCCAAAGGTACAGGCTGACACATGTTTCATTCTCCAACGCCACATGGCCCTAAGGCCACATCATCCACCATGCCACCTAGTCCTCTAAGGCTCGGCAAAACCAAAGTTCTGCGTTAAAATAGTTTTTCGTGCTTTCCTCACCGACCAGCCCCACTTGCCAAGTAATCTTGAAAAACAAAATATCACAAGTTTTTCCCTTCGGCGTCCTAGGAAAGTCGTCGAGGAACAAGGTTTTGAGACGTGTGAAAGGCTTTAAAGGTAGGACATTTGACGAATGGGACCTCCCCTACCTACTCCATTGGGCATGGGCCTTAGTCTCAATGCACATAAGCTCAACCTCCTCATATTCTTGTAGGCCCTTATCTCTGGCCATGTGACCCTTACCCATGTATATACTTGAAATTGTTTGTTGCGATGTGCACTTGGTCACCCCGACCATGCACATAGCCAAGGGACTAACCTCGCAGCGCTTTGAACTCGACCCCAACTCATTTCGTATATGCATAGTTATTTATCCCATGATCTATCACTCCTTATCTTACCAAAACTCTTCCTATATATATATATATATATATATATATATATATATATATATAACTCGGCCTACAAAACACACACACATGAATGCATATCCTCCCTAGGTTTATAATGTATAAACCAAGGCTTAATAGCCTCGTCAGTTCCAAACAATCACTCATTTGATTAACAGACGTCATTCACCTTTTCACACATAGGTCCTACAGACCACTCCACAAATTCGGGATAACTTACAAGAATACAACACTTATGAAGGACATTTTAGAGCATTTCTATGCAAGAATTCCACCTTCCTTATTATTAACATGTACCAGTCCTTAACACAATGATCAAATATACCAACACGTCAGCGTAAGTAATTGCTCATTAACAAAGATTTATATCTCTTCATGCTCTAACATTCTTAAGTTAATTCAAGCTCAAAGTATCCACAAGAAACTACCATTTCATAATATTTTTATGTAAAACATTGACATTCATCATTCATGCAATACACAACACTCCTCAGCGCCAACATAACATTATTTTGATTCAAATAGTGGAAACATAACAATAACCACATGCACAAAACATAAGAATGTACGTGGCACTTGATAATGGGACTCTAACCCTCCACCCAACCATAGACAAGCTACAACCACTATCACTTGTAGTGTCACCCCCATGCCAAATTCTAGTGCTTGAATCAACATGAAGGGAAACTTCAGCCAATATAAACAGCTAAAACAAGATGTCACAAGGCCACTCTACTTCATCTGCCAACCACACGAGCTTCCATTGGGTCTCTTCTAATTCTTTCGATAAAATCAACATTCAAGTCAGGATATCACAATACAGAGAGATTTCAACTCACTTTCAAGAGAGTCCACATCAAAGGGAAGGTTCATCAATGGATGGATAAGTATTGATGGGTAAAGAGATCACCTCTCTAGGCGGTGTGTCAGTGAGTCAAGCATCAAAGCTTCGACCCCAAAGCAACTCTTAATGTTTCGTCAAAGCTCACAAGCACCTAAGTGACTCTTCCCAATCCCATAGGTTCATCAATCCACAAGCTTTCAGTGGGTTTTTCAGCCTTGCGGGCAAGCCACTACTCTCTATAATGCTTTCATCCAACAATCCTTTGAGTGGGTTCTTTAGCTAATTTATCTCTCTAGAGCTTGATTATTGCAAACTCTAATCAATCCCTTATTTTCCCTTTCACCTCCGCCCCTAGAGGAATTTTTCTTGCAGCACTCTCCCATGTGCATTCTCTTCCCCACCACCTGCGAGATAATGAGAGCACCTTATTCCTCTGTTCTGTATGCCTATGTGCGTGCGCCTACGAGCCATTCCAAACAGACTAACTATTTGTCTTCTTCCTAGCTCCACGCCAGTCAACCTCTCAGAACAGTGAGGCCCTTACTACCTTTAAGTTGTTGTCCTTTTCTTGTTTGTTGTTGGAACTAAAGGACACTTGGGTCTATCCTTTCCTCTTTCAATTAATTTATGGCATAGTCAACACATTTAAAACCACTAAGCCAACTAGGACTGATATTTAAAACAACTCATTCGTCAAGCAATCTAGAGTTTGCGTCCCTTCATCTCAACCTTTTAATTAATTACATTCTATTTAAAATGGGAAAAATATTAACCAAGGGACATGTCATATTTTAGGAAAATTCAAGCACCCAAGAGTGCACAAGGAGAGATGGCATTCATAACCCAAGACGAGAATTTCAAAACCAATCACAAATCTAAGTGAATGTGACCACATATGGAGTAGATCTACATGGGAATGAACCCTCAATCAAATTGGAGCCTACATACAATCTTGTGAGCCATGGAGGGATGAATGGGAAGAGAACCAACAAGGATGCAAGGGCACACAATTTCTCATTATGGACAACTGAGAGTTTACAAGAGCATTGAGCAAGAGAAACACCAAGATCAACTAGAGTAAAATGACCTACAAGGGTTGGACAAAGATGCAAAGAAGCTCAAGAGAGAATTACCAAGTTTCAAGCCAAGCATGTGTAGAAGTAATAAGACTGCAATATACAAAACAAGAAACAACCATGGATAGAACCAAGGGAATGCCAAACTTGAGCAGGGCACAACTCAAACAGTCTGGAGAGCACCTGATATCCAACACCATTATTAAATTGTAAACCAAAGATGAAATACAAACCAACGGCCAAGCCAAGCTCTAATACAGTTATTCAACTATAGACCAAAGAATCCATGTTGAACTTGGACTCGGAGAAGACCTATCTAGCTAATAAACCTGGCCTGCAGAAGACCTTGCCATAGCAGTCGGATCTACTACAACCTCTGACTATACGAGCTTGAATAGAGAAGTTTTCACATATGATGATCGCATAGAGACTATGATATTGGCATAAAGCCTTTTACTTGTTACTTGCCATGAGCAGAGGAGAATATATCTCTTTCACATATGATCTTGCCATTTCTACTCTACGTGAACCTATCTTCCTGAACTAGCTAGATTGTATTTTCATTAATATGATATAACATATTTAAATACAATGTTTTGACTACTAAATTTAAATTTCAAGGTTCTTTGAATTTGGACTGTTGATACTGATTCATATTCCAAGGTTCTTTGAATTTGGACTGTTGATACTGATTCATATTCCACATCTTGATACTGATTTATATTCCACACCTTGACCCTAATAAATTAAATGCCTAACAATAACATTACTCTTCCTCTACCCGGATGCGGGTGGTTAAAATGGTAAAGGGAATGCGTCGGACAGACGGCACTCCAGCAAGACATCGGCCAAAAGGACCTGCATGTGTCCGATGGCACCTGAACTCAAGCATGAAGCATTTAAGGCAATTAAAGCCTGGCGCGGTTCACAACTCCATTAGCGAAGTTCGAGATATCTCCACGCAGGGTAAACAGGACATGGTGATTACTCCATTAATGGAGAGGTTAATGCAGATGGTTGGCAGCGGATTTGGGGTTCTTGTTAATGGGATGGCGAACGAGCAACCCAGAAGCAGCTTCCCCAAGCCTATTACGGTGTATTGCTCACCCACTGTGCGACTCGCCTCCGAACGCACTGTCACAGGCAAGAGAACCAGGCTTCATGGTTGTATTGAGCTCGGCGACAATCTTCATATTTCTATTGCAGGGAATTGCATGCTAGAGTCGGGGAATTGGTTTACGCAGCTGTCCAGAGCTTCCGTCCCGCCTCCGCTCTCACAATTAGCCAATTGTCCAGTGCTTCCGTCTAGTTCTCCAGCTCTGAATGCAAGAATGCCTCGTCTCAGGCACAGGATGAGGTGCAGACGAGGCTCCTCCCGGAGATTGATTAGGCGCTCCTCCCCGTCCTCCAGCACCTCTGCTGCGGACTCTCACGCCTCTGCAAGAACTTCTCGAGCTGCTCATGGTCGAATCCTGCGGTCTGAGCATTGGAATCCCTCTCCCCAGTACGCTCCTGCACATTCTCAAACAAGGCACTTCTCTTTCCTAAGTGCGCTCAATTGCCCTCGCATTACCGCCTCGGTCACCATAGTTTTCCGTGAGTCCCCTCAAGATGAGGCTCCCACTTCTGGAAGGCGGGCTGGACAATTTGGAGATACGAATGACATAAGGCAGAATGCTGAAGATGAGCATGAGCAAGACATGGACATAACTGTGGAAGATGCTAGTCATGGCAATGAAATGAATATTGATATTGAGCTGAAGCAGGATGAGCAGCAAATTGCTACTCAGGCCCCTGACACTGCACATGCTCAACACCAGCCTCATCCGGGAGATGGACAGCGCACCCCAGCTGCTGACAAGGTCATTCACTCCACAGAGGACCTGTATAATACTGATGGTGAACCAGACGAGTTTTGGTGCAGGGTCGTGGAAGAGGAACCGGACGAGTAGCGCCTCCACTGTTCCTGGTTTTTGCTATGGCACTGTCTTCTTTATGCAAAAGGTTTATGTATGTCTTTCTGGTTTTTGCTATGGCACTGTCCTCTTGATGCAAAAGGTTTATGTATGTCAAAGTTTCATAGGCTTTTTTCTAGAAATAGACACCGCCCCTGCGTGGGTTTTTTGATGGCACATCTTATGCACTGGTTTCCCTCTCAGAGGGCAGTGCTCAATGATGAATTTTTGCTCAACAGGCCTCGACCTCAGGCCTAGTCCTGGTTAAATCCTGATGTAAATATTCGTGTTTCTGCTGATTAATAGATTAAGCTTATTTAGAAAAAAAAAACATTACTCTTCCTCTTTTAACCGACTTTGCCTTTAATTTGATACTTCTTTTCCACCATGCATAAATTTGCATTTAAAAATAACACTAAGAACAGAACTTTTATAAAAAACCTATAATGAAATATCATAAAATCACTCGTGATTTATTTATTTAAATTTGACTCGCTTTTTAAACAATATAAGCCAAAACATCTACCTTTATATCATAGAAGACACATCTTCAATGATTTCGATGGTTTATTTTCCACCAGGTACAAATTTATGACAATCAGTAAAACATATAAAATAGATAGTCTATAGATAGTCTATAATGGAGGTCCTGAAAAAATAATAAACATCAACCATGGTTTTTACAAAGTATTTATACTGAAATCTCATATAATCAGTCACGATTGAACCTGGAGACTTTTTACCAATATAACGAAACATCACCTTCCAGTGTTTCTTAAAACATGTTTAGTTTCCTGCCTTAATCTTTGACTCTGAAGTTTTTTAAACAAGTAAAAAATTAAATAGGTACGCCATTCTCCTTGCAGTGTTTTTCTAAACATGTTTGTTTTTTTCTTTAACCTTTCACGCTTTAAGTTTATTAAATAATATAATTAATAAACATAGAAAGGCACGCCATTCTCCCTACAAAGGTTTTCTAAACATGTTTGTTTTCTATTAATAAAATGATAAAAAACATAAACAATCCATTCACTCGTTACAGATTTTAATAATAATAAAAACAGAATTCAAACAATATCCACTTGAACAATCCCTTCACCCATTATTGATCAACAAAACATAATTCAAACAATATCACTGAAACAATCCCTTCACCCATCATAAAGAATTGCCTAACCCTTCAATGTAACATAATATTGTATGTAATCTACCCCTTCAATATAACATAATATTGCAGTAACTTGACTTGTTTATGCAACATAATATAGTACTCAACTTACTGAGTTACAAAGATTGGTTATACTTTATAGGCTAGAAAATACAAAACACTTTTTTATTTCATAAGATTTTATTGCACGCTACCAATTACTTGAAGTTTTAATTTAATTAACGTAAGCTTACTTGAAAATGTGTTGTATGCACCATACAGTTACAAGTTCCAAATGCAAAAATTAACACTTTCAAAGTTTAGGCAGAATATGGTTTCTGACAAATCTCGGTTGCTTACTGCACAGTACCAATTAATGAAAGTAAGCTTGTTTGAAAATCTGATGTACGCACTCTATAGTTACAAGGTCAAAAATGCACAAATAACACTTTCAAAGTTTTAGCAAAGTATGGTCTATAACAAATCTCGGTTGCTTACTCTCAACTACCAATCATTTGTCTGAACATTTCTATGAAACGTTTGAATTAATACATGCCGTGGCAATGGATGTTCACATCTAAAGATACTCGAAAGAAACGTTGTATATCTAACTCTCCGAATCTTCGTTTGTATGATCAATATTATGAACAGATAATCAGAAAACCATAAACACCCAAATCCCACATTACCGTCGAACAAAATTAACTAAACCCAAAAATGAGATACTCCTGAAAAGGATGGTAGGAAACCGAGTTCTCTGATGTATTTCATAACATGAATGTTGTCTAAACATCCTCATAAAAACCAATATATGTGAAGTTTAAACCATTGTTCTGTTGTTCGAGCACTATTACGAACACGAGATTCGAAAACCAATCTCCCAAACCCTCACATTACAGTCAAAGAAAATTATCTAAACCACGTTGAGAAACTGACTTCAGAAAAATAAAGAACAAAAAACCAGTCAATCAAACGAACAAAAAACCATCATGGAGAACGCTGAATTTTTAGCCACGCACAAGGACTTATCTCATTTAAAAATTTATGGAAAAGATTACCCCATTTATATATTTATGGAAACTCGTCCCATTTAACGACTTATGAAAATCTTACCTCATTTGATAATTGATGGAAAACAAGTCATCACAAACAGACTGTTTAACATATGTTCCATATCATTGATAAAATGCTTATTGAGTTTTCTAAACTAACTGCATTCTGCATTTACAGACATCCAGCAAACATTCTAAGGCTTCAACCCTTTAAGTTGCTGCCCAAACTCTAGTACCTGTGGGATAGCTTCTCTTCCTCTTTAAAATTTTTGGCGTACCTATAAAATATCATGAAATATAACATTAACATACAATCCATAGAAAAACACAAAAGAAGACCTACTCTTGTTATTTATAAATTTCTGCATACCTACAGAATAAATCAATGAGCACATTAACATACAACCCATCTTAAATTATAAAGTAGAAAAAAATACAAAACAAAATGCCAGCCAGTGAACAATGAACTTATTCCACAAAGACAAATATTTCACAAAAGGAAATTTAAGCGAGAAATTGAAAGCGTATTTTGCGCATTCCATGCTTTTCATGCTAATTCCAATTACTTTTTACAAGGACAGTGAATGAGATATAGGTGTAGATCAATAATTCCAACCATGCGACCAATCTCCTCATTAATATTTTTAAGCATTTGCGTGCCTTGTGCCTTCTTAACTAAGATGAACGCAGAGAAAGGAGTCTTTATCTCATGCCGAAGCACATGGAAATCAAGAAAATGAACGCTAAGTAAAGTAATTTGTAATGTCTCTTATGCAGTATGCATGGCTCCATTAGGCAGAGTTTTTTCATAGCAATGACTTGCTTTCAGCCATCTCCCTTCTTGCTCCAAGACAGGTGTAGCACCAATGGTGATGTATACAGACTTGCTAGGTACAAAGGTGGAAGAAAAATGGCAGAATATTGAGATACACTTTAGAGTTGAGCAAATCACATCGTATATTTTCATTTCTATTGGTGAACTTGTAAAAAAGAAAGTGAAAACAAGTTGCATAAGCATGTACACAATTGATGGTAATGTTCCTTCATGATTTCTGAATGAGGAAATGGTCCCTATATTGAAATGACAAACACACAACAGTGAAAGTAATCTCATTATGATTTTGCCTGCTTGAGCAGAACTGACTCATAAGTTTCACTCTAGATTCCTTGCCTCTGGCACCCCTTTTTGTTAGAACCAAGAGATTGAAGTGACAAATGAAATCCCCAAGTATTGTGCCCATCACCATAAGTTAATCGAAGAATCGATATTGTCATCAGTAAGAGGCTACGATGTCAATGACAACAAGTGTTGAAGGTGTTGACAACAATAGAGTCCAAATCGTGTTGAAGGTGTTCACGAACAACCAATGAAAAAACCAAATATCACCATGAGTTGGTTAGTCTATTACAACAACCACCAGTGGTTAGACCTAATGAAGCAGTCAGCCTGTTACAACCAACTAGCTAACAGAATCTAGCAAGCCTTGATGGCTGAGGTGTAAAGACTTGGGAATTGGGGATGCAGCACTTGAGAGTTTATGGCAATCAATGTAGAGTATCAGATAGCTGCAGAGCAAAATGTTCTCCATGTAAGCCTATTTCTAGTGTCCTGGCCTCTATAACATACAAGAACGTATGGTCAACGAGTTAATTGTTCTTCTAATGTACTGCTGTAATTCTCCTTCGGCTGATAATAGAAAGATGCCAAAGGATATAATCTTATACCCAGAATATATGTGTTGTCATCAGCTATATCAATGACGTTATAATTGAAAGTATGCATGCTTGACAGTTTAGACATGTCGATCTCAATTACCACATTTTCGCAAATACTAGGTATCTGAGCGTCCCTAGTGAATGCCAACAAGTGGAGGTGGATCCAATGCCCACGCATTTTGTTATATATACTTTGCACACAGAATTGCCCCATAACATTATATGCAACGTTACATTTTTAGTGGTGACAAATGACATGCAAGGAGTTTCAAGCTGAAGTATTTAGAAACCTTGAAAGTGCACTAAAAATATGTAGCTTTATGTTCCACATTTTAATATCTTAAAGTTTATGAATTGACAAGTAGAAAAGTAGTTGTTCATCACAAGTGTGAGTTCCTTTTCTGATTTGTAAGAGCAAGTTCCAGGCTCTCTGCCAACACCTATACCTACACCGAATCAAGGGCAAATAAGAAGGCTAGACAAGTACGGAATTTTTGTGGATCCATGTTGCATGGTAGAAACCTGAAAAACAGTGTAATTGTTCAGCAATAGTTGCTACTTATGATGCTAAGTGCTTGCTATAAGGAGGAGACTTACACAAGAATTGTCACAGCCATGCCCTCAAGCGATGGTTTAAAGCTTTTGTATGATGCCTAAGGTGTGCAAAGAATCAATCTCTGTCGTGAGGCATCTTAGGAAACTATTAAGATACTCGGATGCCCCCAAACACAGAAGCTATATGTAACATCCTCTACGAATTGAGGACGAATAAAACGAAGTAGCCTATCAATCCCCGTAGACTATAGTCCTCCATAAAGGGGGAAAACCCCAAAAATCCCCACTGTTGGGCAGGTTTTGGGGCAGCTGGTTGAAGAAACCCAAAAATTGGGGCTTGGCGTAAAGTTTACAATCATTTTGAAAGAAGAGGCCCCTCTAGGAAATCTATAAAAATGAGAGGGATGAATTCATTTTGGATCATCAAGTGTGAATCATTTCATTAGTTTCTTGAGCACTAGCTCTGAGGATTTTAAGACCCCTTTCTCGTCAATTTCGATGGTGAAAGATCCCACTCTTGTGGACATCCTCTTATTCCTCTCTGTTATGGGCAAAGGTCCTATCTGAAGCAGCAAATTCTGGGAAGATTAAATTCTGTTTGGCACAACAGGATCTCTGTAAAGGCAGTGAATTTTGTGGACAGTGAATTTTGTATCAGCACAGGGTTTTCTTCTCAATTGAGAGCAGGGAAGTCTTTTCTTCATTGTAAAGCAGGTCGAGCCTTTCACTGGTCCCATCATCTGAGCGGATTGTCCAAGCTTTGTGGGAAGGCCATGAGCCCTACATTAAACGGTTTTTCTGAGATCATGCACATTTCATAGCCTGGGATCATACAAAAAATTACAGGGCCTCAGTTATTCAGATCAGAGGATAAATTACAGTGGCTTAAGGATATGCAAAGTGTTTGAGTCAGATGCGAGGGTTTCAAATGTCCAGCGAAGGACTAACACACTAAGGCTAGGGTTCCTGTGACTGCTCACACTCTGTGGCAGCCAATATTCTAAATCCGCCTGTAATAGAGAGCTTCTGAATGATTCAGATGATTCCAGCATCTTATCAAATCCAGCAATCCTCTAGCAGTTGCTCTATGTGTTCCTGTAGCGGGCTTGAGTCCTGCAATACATACAGGTTCTAAAGCAAAGAAGACGGACTTTGAGAAGAGTAATGCACAGAGGTTGAAGTCAATCTAAGGCTGGGATTTAATGTTTTTTTATTTGGTCAGATAGGAGATGCTAAGGTTTTTAGAATCCACAATCCGAAGGGTTGCTGAGGCCGGTGCGATAAAGCCGTGGTTGGTCAACCATCCTGAAGTTACACAGAAGTGCAGATCTCGCAAAGGGAATTTCGTACAAGTCGAAGTTAGAATAGTCAGGTTTGACTTTTCTTTTATTTATCGATTGAATATGCACTGCTCTGAATCATTTTGAATTAAAGCACGGGATTTGGTTCATTAGTTGAATTCGCTGGGTAAATTGTACATAGAAGTGTGGGGCATGGTTCCTAATTATTTGTTGAATTGGCTGGGGTGAACTGTATTATTATTAATTCATCATTGAAAGGACTGCACTATTTATTAGTGATTTAAATTGTTGCACGGTTTACTGAAATTTAAACTATTGTTTACTGAAGTACTGTTGAAGCCCTAATTCTTAAGGAATGCTAAGGTCAGAAAATTGTCCCAGATGGTTACACTATATGAAGGATAATATTCAAAATAACTTTGTAGAAAATGACCAACAAGGATCATTTTTTACATTAATATTTATGTTTTGTAAATCGATAAGAATTTTAGGTGCTTTCCTAAGGTTTTATACCTGCATAAAATTTTGGGTTGTTATAACCATGTACATTTGTAAAACTTATTGCTGGCATATTTAGAGCAGCCAATTTACTTGGAAAACTTGGTTAGCAAACTCTATGTACTTGTTGTTTAGCTCTAGTAGTCTTTTTATAGTATATATTTATCTAATTTCAATTTTACTAAAAAAAAGAATGAACAATATTACGTTAACTTTTTATAACTGAAACTAGAAAATGTTTTACAAAGGATGTAGCAAAGCTACACAGCAAGGACTACATAAAAAATTCCAAGATTCCTTGTGGGTATAGAGCCTCAAGAAAACCCCTAAGATTCTTATCAATTTATTGATACATAAAGATTAAATAAAAACATGATGATTATTGGCCTCTTCCTGCCCAATAGTTTCTTATTTCTATATCTTCCATCAATTGCTAGAACAGTATCTTCCTCCCTGAAATCCCCTTAAATTGAATTTAGCAACTTCTCATGGTTGAAAGTAGCAGAATAAGATCCTTTGCTAAGATTAATAACCATATTTCTCGACATGAAGCATAATGCCTTCAAGGCATCATTTGTTACTTATGTTACGACAAAGTGTTTTTAACCATTGCATTTTCAGAGGTGCAACAATGCTTAATTTCATGGACTTTGGTGGTCACAAAGAAGAGGGAGGTTTTATTGCTTTGGATTCACTCTTCATGTTGTCTAAGAACTTTGTGAAATTCATGGCCCTCCCCAATAGTCCATGAACAAATCACACAATGAAGGATAGCACAACCAACAACGAACAAGTGCCTCAACAAACAAAGATTGTCACTCACAAAAATTGCATCAACCCTTATTCCAAAAACAAACCAAAAAATTCAAATTTCGTATTTACATTTTTTTTAATTTAAAATTTTGAATTTTATTAAAATTTTGTTTTAATTTTTTTTTATAAAAATAAAAAAATGAAATATTTGAATATTTTTTAACTTATGATTTCAAATTTTATTGGGGACGTCCAGAAGTCCCTGATTTATTGAGGGACGTTTTGGAAGTCCCCGAAAAGTCCCTCAATTTTCGAGGGACGGCTAGGGGACGTCCTTGAAGTCCCCAAGTCCCCAATGGAGTCCCTGACAAATCTGGACCGTTTCCGACGAGTTCCAAAATCCCCTAAACGCCATGAATTATGGCGGTGACTGGACCCCGTGCAACATAGGATTTAATGGTTTATGTGATTGATATTGGAATCTAAATTGGAATTGTCATTGGGCTGAAAAAAGGACATTGAAGTAATTGTTGCAAGCATAGAACATACCATTGTTATCTAAAATTAACAAAATCCCCCCGATTGTGACCTGGTTTATGGAGAGGACAGATCGTAGACCCTCAAAGGTTTACTAGTAGTTACATGTCAGGCGAGTTGTTGGGTTCCTTTGAGATACAAATACACACACACACACACACATATATATATATATCAGATACTCAAATCCCTGCTCCCAACACTCTCATGTTTCTAAAACTCATGCAATGTGCAATGTAGAGACACAATTCTAGTCACACCTCAACTTTCAAATCCAAGCCAAAAGTTTGAGTGATAAGGCTCACTAAACAAGTATTGTAAACATGTGAAGATGTATTAAAGTTGTACTTTAGTACATTATTGTACTTCTCCCCTTATCCTCACCACTATCACTCACCAACTTCATTGTATTTTATTGGTGATGTGGTCATCTTTTATCCCTTGCCCCACAAATTTGTACTCTATATGGCAAACACAAATGACTGTGTAGTAGGTGTACAGTGTAAGCAATCTTATTCTCTTGTACTTGCATACTTGTCATGTTATGCTTTAATTGTATGTAACTATCTTTCCATTGATAGTATTGTGCTCATATCAATGGTATATAATACATATAAAACCAATTAGTAATGCACTAACGCATTGTCAAGACAATAATGAGAAATAGATCTCACGGTCAGGTTTCTTGCCTCCATTATGCTGGGAGAAAGGGATGAAACCTAAAAAACAGACACGTTAGAAAAGCACAACCCCTGGGTTGCTGTTAAAAATTGCACATTTATTAAAAGTGTAATGGGGGTTGACATAACTTACTTTCTGGAGATAAGAGGCCCATGACTCGTAGAAAATGCAGTGCAGAAAATAAGCTATAGGAATGCATCTAAATTAAGGTGCACAAGCTGAGAAGCTGCAGCTTATTTCCGTTGAATGTCCATGGGGCACCCAATTTAGTCTGTAGTAATAATACCATTCGATGCCCGGGAGAAAATACAATGGAGAACCAGAACACCAGTCGTTTCCTAAAGAAAAATAAATCAAAACCCCTGACGGATTGAAACCCTGATCTTCATGCCCTAGTCTTCACAGATGACAGACAGATGGTGAAATCACTTTGGCAATTGTCTTGTCATTCCTCTCTTCTATAAACTACCCTATGCATTGCAACGCCACAACAAAGTTTTGGCAGGAACACTGCCGAACATCTTCAAATGTCAAGAAATCGCCTGAAGAAACATTTGGCAATGTATGTTACCAGAAACGGTGCAAAAATAGAAACAGGACGAGATGTAGGCTATAGGGGTTCGTGTATATGATATTATGTATATCTCAGAGTTAACTATGCATATAATATCAATTTGCAATGTACTAATGTGTTGTCGGGACAAAACCGGGAAAGGGATCCCCCAATCACGATTCTGATCTCCGCTATGCTGGGACAAAGGGAATGAAATCTAAAAATACAGAAACGTTAGCAGAGCACGACCCACGGGTTGCTTTTAACGATTGTACATGACTGAAAGTGTAATCGGGTTTGCCATAACTTATCTCCTGGATATAAGAGGCCTTAAAATGAATGCCCGTGACTCGTAACAGAGAGATTGCAGATAGTAAGCTTTACGGGTGCATCTAAATTGGCGTTTACAAGCTGGCAAGCTGCAGCTTGTTTCCTTTAACATCTACAGGGTACCCAAGCAACAGTCTATCTTGTTCAAATGCAATCTAAACTACAATAATAATATCGATCGATACCCAGAAGAAAATTTAATAAAGAAAAAGGGAATACCAGTCAATTCAAAGGCGAAAGAAATCAAAACCCTCTCAGAACGAAACCCTAATCTTCATGCACTAACTACAACACGTCATCTGTATTTATCTGCATATATTTCTAACATATCTTAAAGAACTACCAATTATCCTAACAGATCTTAAACAACAATATCAATATGTAAATAGAAGAGATTAGAGTGCATACATGGTAGTGCCGATGAGCGGGGTGAGGAAGAAGACAGCGTTGAGCCAATTGTCTGTAATTTTCTTCTCTACCTTATGGGGTAAGTCCTTCCAAAGGCCGGACATGACTTTCTGCTCGAATGGCGATAACGAGTAGATCACGGCCTTAAAGCGAATAGGAGGTCCCTTCGCCATTTCCTACCGTCTGATCTCAATCCCCAAACCAACCTTTCTCTTGCACAGCGATGCGAAATAAAATCAATAACTCTCCCCTTCTCTTAACCCAACGACAATGAAAGAATATATAGGCTATGTAAAGACTTTGGTTTTTATATAACGCTTAATTGTATTTTCAAGTCCAAAATGCCCAAGCCTTTTTTTTTTTTTTTTGCCTTTCTCCCTCGTCAGTATGGCAAGTCATATTTTTAGAGCTATTTAGAGTTATTGTTTTATTAATGCGGGTACTAAATATCAATCTTTGGATTTTGTAATTCCTAAATGGCATATATTTGTGGCTAGTACATTAATAGAGCAATAGTTTCAAAAATATTGATAGCTCACTTCAGATTTTGTGAGCGTTTATGGTATACATTGTAGAGTTAATGAGTAATTTTTTGAGGTGATTTACTTCTCAATTTGGGGATAAGTTTTACAACTAATTAACCAATGAATTTAATATAGTGAGATTCATCTAGGCTATTTTAATTGAGATGTGTAATTTAACATATGTTATTAAAATTATCTACAATCTTTAAATTATAGGTAAATTATTATGTAATGTTTTAATAATTCTTGTTTCTTAATTGTGTATTTCAAAATTTAAGTTTGGGATGCTCTAAGAATTCATGGAGGAGATTTTAACAATTATGTATTTCTAGAGAATTTTTAGTGGATCAAAGTGGATTTGATAGGATGAGAGTGGATCTAAAGAAGATTAGAAGTGTGGAAAGTGTTAGGGGAGGATTTACACAATAAGAGATTTGTAATCCCAAAACGTCTCCAATTGTTTGTGCAAAGAAATAGTGGGACTTGGGGTATCATCCTCTAAGCTAGTTTCTTATAAGACTATTGCTCACTCCAAAGTTTCTCTTGCAATAGTTTAGAGTTTGATTATGCCAAGCTCACATGTTGTTGAGAAAATGGATGAGGTGCCAACTTTGGAAGTTAAGCATTGTGAGGAAAAAAAACAAAAACAAATTGATCCCAAGTTTAGACTATGAAAACATAGCTCTTAGGTGTTGGTATTGTGATCAACATGCTATTTGTAAGAAACTTGTCCACAAGTAAGAGCTCAACATAAAAAGAAAATTTGTCATTTTTTCCTTTTTTATGAATAGAAATTGTGATTTTTTTGTGGATTTATTTAAAATAATAATAAAAATAAATAAAAAATGTATCCCTAAGTTAATGATCTGAATATGGACAAACTAGTTTTGTTGTGCTAGCTTCCTCATCAGTATAAAAGAAAAGTGCTTAAAGATTGTGTGTAGGATTAGAGTTGAACAACAGATTACTTCAATGGTTTCTTTTAAGTGTTCTTCAACCAGTATAATTCCATGAACAAATTGTAAAGTATGAAATCGTCAAACACTTGAAAAGAAATGTGTATCAAACAACAAGACAAAGTCATTGATGAACGAGTTCACCCCTCTTGGGCTACATGTCCTGGTCCGTCAACATGACCAGACCTCTCTTGTATTCGCTGTCAAAATTACATATCAGTTTTCTGCCAATAACATGTGGCTCTTACCCCTTCAAGGTAATGTTCTCCTGCAAAGAACTCTCACAATATCAGCAACGCAACATATATCCTACAAAGATGACATTCTTTCACCGGTTAGAGCTAGAAGCCCCTCATATACACCCTTCATTTCCACACTGAAGAATACAATAAACAACTTCATGAATAAAGAATTCAAACCAAATTTGAACCATGCTGGTCACAACTGCTGCAAAAATCTTTCTGGAATGGGGAAAACCCCTACAAGGTCTCCTCCTTGCTCAACAGCTTCCAAATTTGCTTCAAACATCTTATTGATCCATACACTTTACTTGTCAAACCTGCAATATTATGACCCTGAAGATGTGCTCAAATCAGTAAACAGAGGTTACCAATGGATTCACAGCATCCAAAAACCCCTAAGTAGCCTCTTTTGGCTCTTCATTTGGTCTTTAGGTGAAGCAAATATGGCCTCCTCCCCTAGTGGCCCTCGGCATCTTTAATCTTCAAGCTAGAAAAATCACTTCCAGAAGTGCTCCTCTACCTCTGAAACCCGCACCAATCTGCTTAGAATGTCAAAAAATGCCAAGATAGACTCTTTCTTAGACCAATTTGGTCGAAAATTTTTCTCAAGTTATGGCTCATCAATTTTTCCGAGGAAAGCTCCACTAAAACTGGAGTAACTCCAGTTAACTCTGGCAGAACTGGAGCTCCCACTGAAATTGGCAGACTCCGCCAACTTAAACCGCATTTAAGTTTTGGATAAGCGCAAATTAATCATAGGTTATGGGTTAATTAAACGTGGGTTAGTGCAAATGTCGACGGAGGCGGCTGGTTGGTAAATTCGGACTCGTCATGAAGGCAAGGTCTTGTGCTCGAACCTGAGCGAGGGTGTTGACTAGTTGCGGGAAATGCTGAACCTGGGCCAAGCCCGCTCACCTTTAGCCCGCAGGGGCATGGTCTAGTGGCCAGCGGACGCACTATTAAGGCGTTCATGCTGTTAAGCAGGTCACGAGTTCGAGCCTCGTCTTATCTGGGTACCGTTCTTGCAGGCTGGGCGGTCCCTAAGAGGTTACAGTGGTAGCCGGGGGGTTTGACCCCACGCCTCGCGTGTGAAAGTTGTCTAATGTTGTCGATTCCTCTGACTTACAAAAAAAAACATGGGTTAGCGCTAATCCTCTGCGCTTTACTCTGCCTCGTCGGCGATCATGGCAATAGGTCCTGTGGACTAGAGGTTGGCCCCCGCTTACCCTCGCCATAACATTTACGTTAAAACAAATATAAACAAAGTCTATTACATTGTAAGGCTTCAAGGTCACTCGTTCAATTTGAGTGTCTGCAACACAAGAGGTTGAACTTTTGCTGCAATTCAAAGTCGAAGGGCATCACCAAAAAAAAAAATGCTAGTCTTCAAGATGAATAAAAATTCACACCTTTTATAATTAATAATACCATCAACTGTAATCATAGTTTACTAGCTCTTGTACTTGATATTGTATCATATGAATCTCACCAGCTATGCCATCCATCCATAAATACTTTGCAATATTTAACAAAACTCCAACCTGATATTGATGGTTCAATCAAAAGATGGGTGAGAAAATCATTTATGGAGAGGTTTTTATGGCAAAATAATGTTAATACAATGCTTGATGTAAATATGACAAACACTAATACCTTTATGCAGATTGACCAACAACTTTCCTATATTACTAGGTTTTGCTCCCAACAGTTTCTTGTTTACCATATTGACTTTCATGATAGTATTGAAATATGGCTAGAAGAATAATTTCGAGCAAAATTCTATATAGATGATAACATTCTTTATTAAACATACTAAAGGTAAGTATAGGCAATGTTAATTTTTCCTTATATTGTTTAGCACTGATTAAAATTATGTTATTGTTTGTTGTACATATGTTTATAGGGCTAAAGCAACTTGAATGGCTCCACTCGAAGTTTGATTTTACCTAGTCCTCGTAGACTTTGTAGCTTAGAATAGGTTTAGGAGTGGTTTTGTTTTGTTTGTATTTTTTTTTTCAATCACATGAATAATGCAATTATGAAGACATTTAGACAATAAATGAGTCGTCATCGAGATGCATTTAGGGAAGACACTTTAACTTTTTTTCTCTCCTTTTTATCATCCGGCCCATGTTTTCTTCTAACTTTTCTTTCAAGTGTCAGCTTTAACTTTAGATTGTAAGGACTCAAGTAGTAAATGTTTAATGCATTCAATTTGATCATGAAGCAAGATTATTTTGAGGCTCTCATGTTTGAAATTTGTAGTCATAATTGTGCATTTAGTTTAGGTTGTAGTAAAGCTTGATTAAAAACATGCCATGCAAGACAAATTTATCTCATAAAACTTAACATAAAAGGAAGGACAAATTAATATGCAAGGAATGTACTTTCGCCTTTCTATGTTAAGGTATCTCTTCACACATTTGGTCTTGTCAGGATCTTCTTTTATTCAGACTTGGTTTTGTAACTTTTCATGATTTTGTTTTTTTTTCCATGCTTTCAAGAATGTTGTTTTTCTTCCATCATTTTCAAAATGTCGTATGGCCTTGATCTTCATAGTCCTTTGAGTTTACATACAATTT
Source organism: Pinus albicaulis (assembly GCA_034641835.2). Lineage (NCBI taxonomy): Eukaryota > Viridiplantae > Streptophyta > Pinopsida > Pinales > Pinaceae > Pinus > Pinus albicaulis. Next base: position 1,200,963,109 of record CM076577.1, read on the forward strand.
GTTTGCCTTGTTTCAAATTTAATTACATTTTGATTTCTTGATATTTTCAAAGTTTTATGTGGGAATCTCTTCAAGGTAATGCAAATTAGTGACCGAGAGAATCTATACTCTATTGTTATGAATGGGGTTTTTATTTATTTAAGAACATCTTTATCAAGTTTCCATTATTCTGCATTGGGCAGTAACTATGGAGGAACATTAGGACATGTATCACATGTTATGGTTCCATTTTATAGAGGAAAGAATCTACCACAATCTTACTTTGTGAATCCCACCACATATAATTCCTTTAAGGAAAGGATTTTGGAGTCAAATTTATAAATTTCCATCCCGTTCTCTTCACCCAATTGCCAAAAATACACTTTTCAAACAAATGAATTTAAAGGGTGGAAACATAAGAGATTTGAAAGCACTGCAAAGTGTGGGAAGAACAAGTAAACCCATCGGGGCTACAGGCACTCGTTGGCAGTGGGTCTATGCTCGTATGGTACCAAGACATCTTCGTCGGGGCTATGGGTGCTCGTAGGCAACAAAGAAATGTCAAGAAAGAGAGATAAATTATACATTCAATAGAGATGTACTCTTATAAAACTTCAAGCGTACCTCTTTTATCGGATACTATTCATAAACTTTAAAATAGCTTTCCCTTTAACTTAATTCATTGTTTTAAGACTGAATAAGTATCAAGTACTCAAATCTTTATGAATTTATATTATTTGATTCATTTTATGCAACACGCATAGAAAATGGTACAATTTTTGAAAACCTCATGAAACGTATCATTTGGTCTTTAATAAATTCAAGCCCCATGACATCAACAATGAGAGATAACTACTTCATCCCATCGTGCCACCATTTGTTGAGGCCTCAATAAATTCCCTTCATTTTCAAGAAAATCAAGGGCCCCTTATATAAAATTTTGAAAATTTTGTCTTGGTTTGCATATGGTTTCTTATTTTTTCATAGTTTGTAATTTTTTATAATCCCATCATCTTGCTCTCTCTAAGAGATTTCCGATGATATAAAAAAATTCTCGTTCCCGGATCAAAAGTTATGACCTTTTGAATTTTTTCAATTTTTCATTGTTTTGATGAGGCGATAACATACATGGCATGCTAATGTGGCAAAAAAATTACAAGTGTCGCTTCCACATCACTGCCACGTGTTACTGCATCCTGGCCAAATTAGTGTCCTAGCACACTTTTCCACATGCCATGTGGCATCTCTATGTGGATGCCATGTTAGTACTAATTCCAAATCAACAGGTGTCAGGTCCTGTCATTTGGTTCGCACCATGTTTCATTTGGTTTCTCATTGCGAGTTTATTGAAGGCCCGGGGCGCGAACTAAGATTTTGTCATGTTTTGAGATGGGAATTTTCCTATCCCGCCAACTAATGCATGACATTTCCAAACTTTGGTGACGATGCGATAACACGGCAAGGTCAGGGAGTTTTATTATTTAATTTTTTTCAATTCATCACATGCCTCGATGTTAACTTTCGACATTTCTCGACGTGAACTTATGATAAGTCCCCTTGGAAATGACAGTGTAATAGATTTTGGTTTTTATGATTTAATTACCTCTCTAGATATATTAACACATTACATGCTCCACGTCGCATTACACCTGAGATCCAAGTTGGCTTCTCTGCCTAGACTCCACGTGTGCAGCCACCTAAGTCTTTCAAGAATTAATCTCATTGAGGGTTGATTTTTATTATATTTTGTTACTTGATGTTTGCAATGTGTACTAGGATAAAATGTTATCACGTGCTCTCTTTATTATGGTTACATACATTTTCACACAAATTATAATGAGCCATAAAACTATATAGAACCTAAAACAACACTTCATCCCATGCATGTAGGATAATTCTTTTTTACTTTAACCAACTCACAAAATGCACCTTTTGACCGCCAAAATGCACCTTCCAAATTAATGAGTTGTTACTGGACTCCAACTTCTAGAGGCCATATCTCGGGCTACGAGGCACAAAATCAGACCCATGATACTTCGTTGGAAATTTGAGATCCAGGAGAACAATCTGGGATTATTTATTTTGGAAAATACATAAGATAAATGCCCCAAAAATTAAGTAGAAAAGGGGCTACAAAATTGTAACAAATTGAGATCATTGTGTGAATTTTTAGAAACAGTCTCACTACCAAAACATTTTTCTTATTAGATCTCATCACAATGTTGTCTATTTGTCCGGAATGGAATGATAGAAAATCATTTGGGCTAAATATATGGATTTATTTTGAATTGAATTTAGTTTTTCAGATGATTAGTCTTGAATGATTTTAATTCCGATTTTAATTTTAATATGGTTATGAATGATAGTTTTGTGGATAGTTTTGCAAATATTTTGACGGCAATCACCAGATGGAATATTAGGATCAGTTAATGAGAATTTCAGAGTTGGAAAAATTGATCTCCCTACTCCTAAAAGGAAAAAATGTATCTTTAAAGAGGACGATGAAATAGACTTATATTTTTTAATTGAATTGTATGATTGTAAAGAGGAGGTTTGTAGAATGAAAGAGCGTTCCAATTTCTTTGCATGAGGATAACCTTACACTATTGTAGGAGTCAAATCCTTGGAGGAAATTGAAGCTTGCAGAACGAGACTAGGGAAAATCTTCATTTTGTAATCAATAAGAGCATTATTGCTAAGATTTGGTGTTGAATAAAGATGTGATTCAATTTTTATTTATCTTTTGTTCCAATAAGAGTTTATTATCTGATTTTAGTATTGTTGTTAATTTCATGTCAATTTATGATTATTTAAAACTCATGTAAAGTTGTCTTTGCATAATTGGTAAAAGTTAAATCATAATTAAATATTGGATTTAAATATACCTATATGTGTTAGTTGATAACTATTTAGCATTCTAATTGCATGTTTGTATTTAGTTCACTCATTGTTGTATTATATGAACTATTTTTGTAATGTAACAAGTACTTTCATATCTTGAATTCAATTTTTGTTGCTTGAATCTAAGTTTATGCACTGTAAGACCGGTAACTGTTTATTAGATAACTACATATGCATATGTGCTTAAATCACCACAAATCATATGAACTCTTTAAGTGACTTGTTGGTTCATCCTAATCTTAGATTCAATCATGTTCCATTTCACCTCACTCTTGGTTAATATTGGGATTGTTCCCTCTCTTAATCAAGATAGGTTAGAAGAGTTAGTCAACATAGGATATTTATTTTATGTTGTTTGTGCATTAGTTCAAATTGCATTTAGTTTTAGGAGATCATATTAGAAAGTTTCCTTTCGGGGAGAAAACCTTTAGTTGGAAACCAATCCCACATATCGGTTGGAATCACCATCCCAAACAAATAAGGGTCTAATTGGGGCTTTGGTCAAGTGATCTCCCTAATTTTGCATTGGTCATTTCTAAGCTCAATAGATTTTAAAAATTTTATGAGCATCACCTCAATCAAAGTTTGTACGTAGAAGTTGTGGCTCTTGCAAGTAGACCTACATTGTTGACCATCATGGTAATGAGTGGGTGCCACAACAACCCCCATTGCTCACACACACGGGGCTAGTCAAGCATGGACTTTCAAGAATATTTTGGAGGGTCAAAAACCCTAATACCAATTGGGGGTTGAGCCATGTGGAGAGGTTAACCCTAACACCAAATGATAATCAAACTATGTTAAATATTAGGTTTTGAGGAAAGGAATGGGTTCTGGTATTGTCATTGTTCCATAGTTAAGCAAAGCATCTAAGAGTGGGATATTGAAGCATAACATAGGAGGTAGAAGGTTTTGTAGGAGGATATTTTAGGTCTAAGTCTTCATGACAACTCCATAATGAGTGTCCCATTCTTCGTACTTGCATTTCATAACTAAGAAAAAAAAGGCAAAGCATAATCATCACCTCCAAGTTGGGTTTTCTATTGTATTGGGCTTCATAGGTCACATCTCATGTTTATTTATGTGGATGGTATGTTCATTTGCTTGTTTCCTTCATTTCAATTTTAGTTATTTTCCATAGTTTTTTTATTGCTATGTTAGTAATATTAAATTTGGGATATAAGGTCATAAACTGCAAAATAAGATATTTCATAATATTGTAAGATTTGTCGTGAGGAACTATTCTAGTGTAGTATATGCAACAATTTATAAATCATAATGGTAACAAATTAGTTTTCAAGTTTTGTGGAAGTCAGAGGAATGTCAACAAGGACTGAACCCCGGCCATGGTAGTGATTCCAGGCTTCTTTTAAGCCAGAAGAACAAGTCATTAATATCTCTTGCAAAAAATGGTCCTCCTCATAGTGGCTTCGAACGACAAGTTTAGACCTTTTGGGGAGGTTGGTTACTAAATCATAAGTTAGATCATATGAGTAATTGAGAAATAATGAAGCCCTATAAAAGGAGTTTGTAGAGCTAGAGAAAGAGAAACCAAGTTCCAATGTCATCACTTCTTCATGATCTAGGTGGACATCCAACCCTACTGAGGTGAGATTGTTATTGTTTAGGAGAGTCATTAATTGTCATAGTTGGATGTTTATTTCAATGTCCATAACAAAGGAGAATATTAAAAGATTGTGTTTGCGCCATTAGAATTATAGGTACATGCCCTTACTTTGTGAGAGAGCCATATAGCGACACTCAGGCCACAAGGTGATCCCTTGATAATTATTAGGGGAATTTTGAGGTAAAAAATGGGCCTCAAAATAAAAGAGGTATTATCAAAACCAACTTTACAAGAGCCAATCGAATTTTAGAAGATGACTTCATCCCCCAATATGAGTTGGTATTTGAGTTAATAATGCTTATTTGTCACATTATAAGTAGTAAATGAAAACCCACTATTGACTATGGTAATATTGTAAGAATAATACCCATAAAAGAAAAAGAAGTTATGGTAGTGTTGTAAGAATAATACTCGTTACAATTAAAAAATAAATATAAATATAAACAAACAAAAAACTTAAAAATTAATTATAAATATATTATAAATATAACTCATATAGGAATAGGTTAATGGCTTAAGACCTTCAGGCATTTAGCATGAGCAAAAGCCTTCTCTTTACACACCATCGTTGAGAAATTCCAAGGGGCATGGCTTTCCCTTGATAACGTCATGTGTCAATCAACATTTGTGAATAATGTTAAAAAATAACACATCCTACCAATTCTTCGTCTTGTTATGTTATATTTTCCAACTTTATTTAAAAAAAAAAAAAAAAAGGAAAAAAAAAGAAGAAGTTATGATAACTTTTCCAAATATTTAGAAGAAGAAAAAAATCTCTTATCAAGTCACTTTAAAATTCAAATCTTGCAATAACAAGATCTCAAATTTTACATCCAAAAGTGAACAAAGTCTTTGAGTTCATAATCCTCTAGTTTTGTGTGATATGACATATAATATAAAATATACATATGATATATTATATCATATTCACATGGCATTTTAATACGTTAATATAACATATTAAGCTACACTCCTCAAGAAGCTTAGTTTAGTCATGGATAGATGATAGTTTTTTGAAAATCTTATGGACACTCAAAGTAAAATCTTGGGTCAATCGAGATTTACCAAGTCATCTATATATGTTATGAAGTTTTGTTTTTCGGTAAAGTTTGCCATGTGAACTATTCTTTGGACAAGTAATAAAAATAAAAGGAAACATTTACCAAAAAAATATGAATATGATATCTTATATCACATGTAATATTAGGTATGATATATTATATTATAAATTGTCTTTTCTAAAAATGTTCATGTATTATATCATGTTTAATACTTTTATATATTGATATATTTATTATGACTAGGTTGAGCCTAGGTCTAAGCTAGCATGTTTATTGAATGGAAGAAGACTATCCACTCATAATGGGATGCCTATCTCCAAGATTGTGTGAAGCTCAGTCGAGCCTAAATGACCCTTGGGAACTTTAATTCTTCCCAAAGTGGCTTCCATCCTCAACCCCTTCCCGTGAGGTATAATTATAAAATATTATATACATGGAGAGCATAATATTGTATAATATTATATATTATCATACTATAATATATTATTTATATTAAATAGTATATTTTGTAATTAAGGATTTATATTTATATTTTATTTCAAGTTTTTTTATTATTTAAAGATAAAGAAAAAAAGCTACCCATATTGAGTGTCAGAGAAGAGACAAGTGGGGGAGCGCGTGGCCACCATCCCACCGAGAATAAATGGAAGGATGTGGCCAACCCTCCCTCAAGATCTTTAATGATAAAACAAGTATGGGAGGTGGTGACGGAGGTTAATGGGTGTGTCATTTGGGATAGTGCGTCGTTGATTTTTCGACCTATAGATTATGGCGTTCATGCAAAGAATGGATGTAAAGGGGAATGGATCAAGAAAAATCTCTTTGCAACATTGCAAGCATGGTTCACTATGCCAATTTATCATTTTGGTAAGTGGAGCGCCTCCAACAGGGATGTCAATACAATTTGGCACAATTCAAGTTTGAATTCTCGAGTTGCTCTCTGTTACGGTACTCCATTACAAATGGTTATGGTTTTAGGGTCTTGGTTTGGATTTTTGTTGTAGGGAAGCTCCACTTATAACTATAAATTTGCAGGCCAATGTGACATCTCTCCATCTCTTAATCATTTTTAAGAATCATGGCTCGAGTGGTTATTCTAATTATAATTTAGTCTCTCGCCTTTAGCACTAGCGCTTAGCTCTCTCCAAGAATTTCATTGCTCTTTGGTATTGGTTTGTCTCTCATGGTTTGGAATACCCCCTCCTACATGCCCACTCAGCCCCCACTCCTTAACTCTGAGTTTTTCTCTCTTCGTGGAATTGATGCAACAATAGTGATTTGGAAACACATCTCCTATTTATATTATGATAACACCCCTACATCCTCCATTCTCATTGTGCCCATCCTCTCTGCTCCGTGCTTGTGGGATTCCTTCTCACCCTCTAACTTTCCTCTCAAGACTCAATCATGTCATTTCCATTATAAATTCACCCCTCTAAGACTGAAATTCAATCCAGGCATTCCAAGGAAGCCAAGAATTCCTAAACAAATATCCAAGTCGCACAAGGGTGTTTTCTACTATTGGGAAATAAATTACTATGCCCAGCAAAGAGTGAAGGACTCAACACAAAAATACAAATACCACACTTTTCCTCAAATTCAGGAATAAATAATTAAGGTAGAGAGTGGCATAACTATGTGGAGGTAATATCTATCAAACATTGAGATTGTAGTTGACTTTGTTGAGTGGATACCAAATTTTAGGCACACTGAGGGAAGACTTAATTGATACATGCACACTATTGACATCTACCAAAACATGAAAATGTTGCTTGGGAGAGTTCCCCTCAACATAAATGAATCTTGTTTGGAGATCATGATGATGCTAGACAAGCTATATATATTGGGCCAAGGATTGGATCGATGCCTTCAAAGGATTGAAGACCACCTCAGCCTCCCCCCATATCTAGGATGCTCACTAGGGAGCAATAAAGAGCCCATCGTGGTCTAAGAATTAAAGTACCCTAAAGATCATTGATGAATTTTGTCTACTCCACTATTAGTTACTTTTACGTTAGTTTTCTCAAATATTTGGATATGCTAGTTTTGGTTGGCCTGGGGACTGATGAATTCTCTGTATATTTTTGTTTTTCAAAAACATTATGACTTTTTGGATGCTAAAAAATCTTTGGTTCTACCATTGGTCTGGTTTCCCCAGTGGCAAATCAAGGCATAATGTAATGTATATTTTCCTTTGTCTATGATGAAATGAAGTTCTTTTACCGACAAAAAGAAGAAGAAGGCGAAGAATAAAGTCATTGGTTATTTAAAGACGATAACTTCTTCTTTTTTAATCTGACTTCTACTATTTATAGTCACATCTTATCCTTTTGATCACATTAAAATGACATTTTTTAGTAATATTATTTCTAACTTAACCATAGTTACATGAATTGTAATGCAACAAGTGAGTTATACATATACTTCCCCCACAAAATGGCTAACTCATAATATTTTATTATATACCTTACAAGGATCATTTTAGACATTAAGATTCCCTTAATAATGGCAGGAATTTAAAACCCTCATCAAGTCCCAATTATACCCTATTAGGTATGTAGAGGATAAGTTGATCCATTGACATCACTTTAGGTAAGGGAAAGGGAAAAGTGTGCAAGAGTACACCATCAAGTTTATAAAAATGGTCATTATGTTGAGTGTACCTCATGATTTAGACATAATCTTTGAGTATATTAGAGCTCTACATGGTCATTTAGGAAAGAAAGTGATGTTTTTTAAGCCTGGGATACTTGATGAGGTCTATTTATAGGCACGATACTTGGAGAATATAAGCAATAAGAATGGAAAAGAAAAAGTGGTTTCAAATAAAGAGACCGCCATTATGCTTTTGAGGAGGGGAAGAAGAAGTGAAAAGAAAAGCACAAGAAGACAACAACCGTTACATGTTAAACGCAAGGATAAAGACAACCACCACAAGCATTGTAATAGTAATTTTCACATTGAAGATAAGTCTTGGAAGCTACATCTGGAGTTGAATCCAAATAAGTGTGAGAAATATGCCATGGAGAAGAACCTTTTAGGCATCGATTTAAGCAACCTGGTGGAGAGAAACTCAGTTGTGGATGAAAAAATTGTTCACACTATAGTCCAAAAGGAGGTGAACCTGAGTAGCCTTCATCGCAAGGAATAAAATGAAATCTAGGTCAAGGATACAAACATGGATGCTCTTTTCAATTTTAGTTCACAAGCCAACCTCATAGCAAAAGATCTGGTTAGCTTACTTGGATTGGGTTTTCATATTCATCCGAACCCATGTCCAATGGAATGGGCAAATAAGGATGCAAATTGCAAGGTCATTAAACAATGTAAGATCGAAATTTCTATGAGTATAAAGAATATCGATGAAGTGGATGTAGGTGTAACATCTCTTAATGTGTGCAACATAGTGTTTGGAAACCCCTAATTTCATATGGGAGAAGAAATCTTCGTGAGGAGGGCAACTCAATACTGCTTGATCAAGGATGGGAATCATTTCACCAATAATGCACACAAAGGTAAATCCAAAATCTTCATGGTAATTGCTAACCAAAGCAATAAATTGATCATTTATAGTAGGAACTGTGTACTGCTTTTATTGAAAGAAATGGTTCTCCAAGTGTTGAAACGATAATAGTAAAGGCATCTCTAGAGGGATGTACTAAAAACATATACATCAATTGGAGGAGTTATTACAAGCTTACAGAATGTGTTTCGGGAGCTTAGAGGGTTTTCGGCTAAAAACAAAGTGGAGAGTGAGATGTGGTTTCTACTTGACTCACTGCTACTAAATACTTTATTGTACAAATAATTCATCGTATAAGAAAATAAAGTGAAGAAACAATTGTAATAGTTAGTGGAATAGTGAGTAATTTATCCAAGTTCCTCAACTTGTGGGTCACTCCTCATCATAGTACTTAAGAAGCCTGGGACTTGGGAAACACATATTGACTAAAGAGCTTTAAAGAAGATCACCCTTTATAATTAATACCCTCTACTTAGGATCAACGTTTTGTCATGTTAGTTGCAACATGTTAAGTATTGCACCAAATTCGATTTCAAACCAAGATACCACCAGGTACAAGTTAAAGAAGAGGACACTCAGAAGACTTCCTTCGAGATAAGACAAGGTTTGCATGGATGGTTGGTGATGCCTTTTGGTTTGTGCAACACCCTATCTACATTTATGCATTTTATGAATGGTGTATTGCATCCCCTTCTAGATTCATTCATGATGGTGTACTTAGATGATGCATTAATTGATAGATCTACTTGGGAAGGACATATCTCACATTTGATGCAATGTTTAAGTCTTTCAAAAGTAACAAGTGATGAATAACCTTGAAAAATGTGAGTTTTATCAACATTCATTGGTGTATTTTGGGTATGTGATTGGTGGAGGGAAACTCAAGATAGAGCCTATGTAGGTGGAAGGTATCCTCAAGTTGTTAGTTTCCACCAATGCCATTGAAGTTAAAAGTTTTGTTGGGGCAATATAGTATATATGAAAGTTTGTAGCATCATTTTTTATTGTAGTTGTGCCACTTCATGCCATAACAACCAATGTTAAAAGTTTCCAATGGGGGAAGAATCGACATAAAGCATTTAATTCGCTAAAACAAAATATTAGTCAAGCACCAATTCCTACATCCCCTAATTTTTAAAAGCCTCTCAAAGTGGAATGGATGCAAGTGGATAAGTTATGGAAACAATCTTAATGTGGGGAGGTAAGTTGGTATGTCATCGTTCTTAAATGTTTCATGGTGGAGACCCGAACTACCCTATGTATGACAAGGAACTCTATGCCCTAGTTGAAGCTTGCTAAGAAATGGAAGCACCATCTAATGGGCGAGGAAACCATTATCCACATTAATCACTAGCCATGAGAGGACTATAAGCCCAAATTAAGCTTAACAAAGTAGACACTACAAGCAGATGGGTTTTTTGTAGTAGTTTCATCTAGTCATCAAATATAAGAAGGACATCTCTAACAAGTTGGAAAACATACTTTCAAGGCCACCCACGACCAATATTACAACTTTTAACATTCTTTTGCACATGGATCCATTTACCAACGATGCATACATAGAGTATGAGGATTTTAAAAGGGTGTTTAAACAACTATAGCTCCAAATTTATGTAGAAGAAGGTGACAATAACGTTGATTGTCATCTCTAGAATTGGTGTTCTACAAGCTATAAATGTTCTATGTTCCTCAAGGTGAAATATAGTATCTTATAAAGAGGCACACATCTCCAAGGTTGCAGGAATTTTATGTGTTGGGAAGATGGTTTCCAACTTACAAAGGTATGTGTATCAATGCATAATGTAAAAGTATGTAGCTTGGTTTATTATAGGATGCATACTCGGTTGTAAAAGTAAGCTTAGTGATATAAAACAAGGTTTATACCATCTCTTGTCTATACCTACTATACCATGGGGTAAAATCTCCATGGGTTTTGTGAGTGGTTTGCCAAAAATCAAGAAGGGGCACGATTCTATATTTGAGGGAGTTGGTGGGTTAACAAGATGCATTCTTATGCCTTGTAAAAAGACCATTAAGGACAAAAATAAACGAATTAGTTCTTTGAAAAGGTCTGAGTGCACTCTGGGATAACAAGGAGCATCATCTCATATAAGGATATCAAATTTATTAGTGTTTTTTTACTGCACTTTGGGAGAAGGTAGTCACCAATTCGAGGAGATTTACAACTTTCCATCCATAGACAAATGGGCAAACAAAAGTAGTGAATTGGACATTTGTACAACTTTTAGAGGGTTATAATTAGAGCATTTAGAGATTGAGGATAAAAATTTGATTTATTTTCAACATTAATGTAACACATCAGTTCATGCTTCTACCAGTAAGTCCTCCTTTTAAACTTGCTCGGGATATTTTCCACCTTTGCCCTAGGATGTTGTATATGGACAACAATGATGCATGATGGAGGACATTACAAGAGATACATTAAAATAATACAAAATTGTTGAAATGATTAGGTAGATCCATTTGAAAGTACCTGACACATACAAGAAGTCACAGAAAAATTATAATGCTCAACATGATCAACACAAAATTAACAAAACATTTGAGGCAGGTTATAGAGTTTGGTTGTATATAAACAAAGAGGTGCTATAGGGTCCAAATAAAAATATCAAGGGTCTATAGTATGGTCCTTTTGAAGCATTGGAGACAGTGGGTGATAATGTCTGTGAACTTAGTCTATCCCCATATATGTGCATTTACCTAGTAGTGAACATGGAAAACTTGAAATTGTATAAGACTTCCATGGATCGGGAAATTGATGAACACATATCACCTACCATAGAGGTATTAGCATCATAAGCTTAAGTATTGTTGGCAAAAGATACAATTTTATATAAAAAATTCTAAAACTAAACGACAAAGGCAACATGCATTGTAGCAAGTTAGGCTAAACAAGCAACTTCTAAGAAAGGACAAATGCATTTTTGGAAGAATGTAGAGGAATTTCCTCACCTCATTCAATGAGAACTTATAGTGACTAAAAACCTCCCTAAATGGGGAGGCATGATGCATAGTAACTCATTATATGATTTTTCCTCTATCTCGATACTTTACAAGTGGAAAATTTGGAGGAATTTGCTCATTGGTACCACTTTAGGGGAAAGCCTCGATTTGATGATTTGGGGTCTGAAAATTTCCAAAGCTAGTTTCAGGCACCAAATGACACTTTTGGGGTATAGTTTTTTGCAAACATAGCTTTAATACTTTGATGTTGTTCCACACCCTAAAAGTTTTACAATAGTGCACAAATCACTTGATTTAAAGTCCACACACGTAAGTTATGCCCCACATACAAGTTGATTTACATGGTGACCACCATTGTACTAAGTGAATGCGACATTAGTACCTATTACTTGGACACTTGGGCTAGTTATGTGCATACTTTTAAGAATATTTGAACGAGTCAAAATCCCTTATAGTAATTGAGGGTTGAGACATGTAAAAGCTCTAACCCTGGCCCTAAATGACTATTGAGCTATGCTAAATATTTGGCCATAAAGAAGAGAAGGGGTTTTATTATTTTGTTATTATTATTGTTTCATGGTTGAGCAAAGCATTCAGGAATGGGATATTGAATTACAATAGAGGAGATAAAATATTTTATAATAGCCACTTCACCCATAGTGTCCATGGCAACTCCATGGTGAGTGTCCCTTTATTTGTACTTGAATTTCATAAAAAAATAAGAAAATAGTAAAGCACAGGCCTCACCTTCCAGTTAGGTTATTCTCTTGTATTGGGTGTCCTATATTACTTACTGTGTTCATTTGTGTGGATGGTGTGTTCATTCATTTATTTCTCTCATTTATTTCAATTATTTTCCTTAATTTTGAATGCCACACTAGTAATATTAAATATGATATCTAATCACATAAACTATAGAATATAAGACTTCGTAATATTATAAGATTTGTTGTAACAAACTATTTTAGTGGAATGTCTAAAATAATTTACATACAAGCCTTCATTTTTGTACCACATTGTTGGACATTGGCTAAACCAACACTCCCCATGTGTTTCGCGACATGGACTAACAACCTCTCGTGGATCCTTATCTCTAGTGATGTGATGGTTGACTAATACCTGCGAGTTTTGGTCTAACGACAATCGTGATTCCCGACAAGTGGTATCAGAGTAGAGGTCAAGAGTTCAATACACACCCGGCTCGCGTTGGGGGGGAGATTGTTGGACATTTGGTAAACTAACGCTCCCCGTGTGTTTCACGACATGGACTAACAACCTCTCGTGGATCCTTATCTCTATCAATGTGATCGTTGACTAATACCTGTGGGTTTTGGTCTAATGGAAATCGTGATTCCCAACACCACAAATATTACCAAATTTATATGCTCTAAGTGGAAACCCCAAGGTCTCCTTGATTGTCGAAGCCTTCTATTTCCAAGTCTCATTTTTGGATTTTCCAATAGAGAAACAAATTTTGATATGATTTTTATCGATGACATATATTACAACAAGAGTGGAATAATTTACGATATTTTTCCCAGGTTAACATTCAATTACCCACCTCTCGTTCCACACATTTAAGAAGACCTCAATTTCATTTTGACTACAATTTTTTCCATGATTTTAACACCAATGGGAATAAATCCTTCTCAAAACCCTAAAATACCCTTGACCTTATACCTATTTCCTTCAAGATGGCTTCACTCCCAAATTCTAAAGGTAATGTAAGCATATTAACCCAAATAGGGAGGACTAAAATTGTTTCCACTATAGGATCTAAGCATGTTGTCCATGGCTTAAAGATCGAAAAAAGTGTTAGCCCAGTATTAGTTTTCATCCCTTATTCACTCTAAATCTTCACCATTATTGAAGAAAAAATACACCCAAATTATGCAAAATGCAAGTATACACCCCAAGGTTTTCCCCATACCTTTCCCACCCATTCTCTTAAAGATTTATCCTTCACGAATATTCTAAGAAATTTATCCACCAAATTTAGTTCCTTGATTAAGATTATTTAACCATCAAAATATCTTCACCAATCACCATTCAAATTCTATCATCTCTTTTCTTAACAAATTTCCTTTCTTCTTTACTTTTCCCACCCCTTTCATCCTTTAAACCTTTGATAGTCTTTGATAGCCCCTCCAGTTCTTCAATACCTCAAAAAATATTTTTAACCCTTTCCAATTGGAATTTATTCCTCAAACACTTATTCATAGAAAAACAACTAGATCTCTACGCCTCGAGAAAGAGATTTATTTTACCTTTGTAGATGACGTTATAGAGATTGGGGCTTGCAAGTTTAGGACATTGAGAAAAAAAAAAACTAGGCGAGAATAGTTTAAAGTCTTTATCCCTACCTTCCATTCTTCGTATCATATAAATGAAACTGTTACAAACAAAGTTCGTATACATAACAAAATATTCAAAATATATGAAAGAAGTTGTTTACCCAGGCAGTGGAATAGCTCGGACGACAGTTTTTTGCTAGAATCCAGTCAACTAAAATTCAAAAAATTAGGTAGTTGGAGTGTTTTGAATCCATTTTTGATAGTGGAAATGGATTCAGCACTATCAAAAACCCTCAGGGCACTCAAAATACTAAATTTTAACAACTGTAAACAAGATTTTGATAAAATCTTTGCCGGGATTTTTCAAAATCTTTGCCGGATTCTGGGCCAAAACGCTGCTTTTTTAGACTATGCATATATGAAATATAAGAATGTACATCATGGAATGAATAATATATTTATATAAGAATGTACAAAAGATATGAGTTGATGATGAAAATGTTACAAATGAGAGCCCACTTATATACCTAAGTAGGTGCCCCTTCATGAACAAACATGTTCTGAGGGATGTGCCTCTTCATTAACTAATTATTATTTAATTAACTATTATTATGATTAATGTTTGTTTATTTATAATTATATTATTTTTTTATAAACTATATTCATAACATAAACTCAAGGGCATAACATGTCTAGATCTGCTTTACACCTTCTAAAAACTCATATTCCATCTAGATGTGGGTTTCACTTCCTAAGTTTTTTTCCATATGATTCAACACCAAGAGGACACCAAAGGGTATAAGTGTGAGATTTTGGGATGAGAATCTTTAGAAAGTTCTAAGATTGATTGGGAATTTTTTAGAGGAAAGGGTAGATTCTTAGAGTTCGCCAAGTCAAACAACAAAGGAGTCAACATGACCCTCCACCTAGCCTTGATACTTTCCTCTTATGGAAACATAAATAAACCCATTAGCCATGTCCAAGGTTTTTCTTCATAATTAATAACTTCTTCCTCCTCCATTTCATTGGACCCCCATTTACAAAGCTATCGATACTTACACTTCAATTGTAGTGTACTTATACAGATATGAAAAATTTAAGAGCAATGTATGAGGAAATTCAAATTGTAGAAAATAAAAAAGACAAATTTGGAATATAATACCTCTAGAAATAAAACATTTTATTTACATATCAAAAGGTGAGAAATGTTCACTTGCCTCTTCAAATGAGGTGGTTTGCTCTAATGGTTAAGAACTAGGACTTTCATTATGCCCACTTAGGTTCAAATTCTCAACTAGGCTCTGGCCTGCAATAATAAGGCTACAAGAGTATACACCCTCATAAGTGGGACTCCCTTGCGAGAGTGTCTCTAAATGTCTTGGTGCTTGTTAAGTTATAACTTACATGTTAAGCGTTGGTTTGTAGCCTATTAACAGTAACCTGGGGTTTATAGTGCTAGCCATCAAGTAATCCCAACTAGTTATTGATTCCTCTAGATTTAAAAAGAAAAATAATCACTTGCCTCTTTAAGGGGACAACCTCCAAATGAGTAGTGCCCCAATACAATGATAATTATTGACTATATATTACCTAACTTCCTACCTCAATAAATAGTTTCTCACAATCAAAACCCTAACCACTGATGACTCTAACATTAATGAGTACCATTTACCTAGTGGACCATTTACATTAATTAACTGCTCATCAACTACCTAGTGGGCCTTATTCAAAGAGGAGGATCATGTACATTAATTATGCAACTCCTAAGTACCCATAACTAGATATAATGTCAATAATAACCTTTAGAATTTGAATTTAATAACCAAGACTTTGTGGTCATTGATCTTGATAATACTTTGGCTTAAGCACGCCTAACTATAAATGTGAGGCATGCTTAACATGTTCAGTTCCAATGGGACATGTTTGGTTAGTTGTGATAAGGATCAAAAAGTAGGTGACCCTCGAGATATATTTCCCTCAACTAGTGTGATGTCCCTTCCAATCCATAAAATCATGAAAGGGGTTGGAGTGGTAGTTTAAATGGATCCCATGGGCTATTGATAAAAAAAAGAGGGTCACCATAATAAAATGTAGAAATTATATGCACTAAGCATGCATATGTCCTTGATTCACCTGATCTCACACTATTTAACTTTATGCAAAATACAGAATCAATTCCATTTGTTGATCTTTTGCGGAAATAATTAATTGCACACACATGTGAAGCTTAAACAAAAATATTCAATCGCACATAACACAGTTTTTAACTGGGAAAGCCTGAAGCTGAAAAACCCAACTATATATTATGTAACTTGGAGATCATATGAAAATATCATACAAACATACAAAGCTTATCACAAGCTCTCAGTACAATACAATCGTCATACACTAATCAGGCCCAATCTTGCAAATCCATGCACCGATCTTTGCCACCTGCTAGCCTGCTTCCATTGCTCAATCTCTATTGAAGAATAGCTATGAATGAATTCGAATTACCCTTGCTTGCACTGCGCAATCCTCATTGGCATCTCTAATATGTGTTGGATGCAATCAATGCATCACTATAGTCACAACAGATAGTCTATCTTGCCCTTTCACCTATATCTCCACTGGTCTCCACTGAAACTGCCAGGCATTGTAGTTAACTGATGTATTGTTCAGTTGATTAATGAGTTATTATTTGTAAATTAATTAACTAATTAATTCACTCCACTCTCACTAGTGTATCAATCAGTTAGACTAGATACAACTAGCTCAACTAAATACAACTCCATAACTACTTCTTAGTTGTGTCATAACTCTGCCACTTGAGTTTTAAGCGAGTCTCTTGCATTAGCTCCGGTAAACCCTTAGGAATATTGTAATTCCCATACGTGGGTTGTTGTGCCACATATTTGTGCCTTTAGTAGAATGCTCGAGAGAATAAGTTTTGTTTGAAGTCGATTATTGTGTAATGATAATAATCGACAGCCATCTATTTTTAGATTGAAAATCTATAAATAGACTTCGCCCAATCTTCTAAAAATAAAATTTCATCTATTTTTCCAACTTGATCAACCATCTACAAATAGCATCCTGCAACTTATAGAATATGCTCACCATGTCTAAAAATAGACATACACCTAAAAATAGCCTGTGGGCCCCACTTAGTGAAGGTGCTTAATTTTCACTAAGCTCATCATCTTGTTGAATCTCAACACTCCCTCTCAACAATATAGGGATTATCCTTCACCCCAATCCTGCCTCTATGGTTTTCAAATTTTCTCCTGGTGAGCGCCTTCGTCAGAATATTTGCATCTTGATCCTCCGTGGGAATATAATGAAGCAACATGATCTTCCGCTGCACACAATATCTGATATGATGATACCGGATGTCAATATGTTTAGATCTATCATGAAACATAGGATTAACTAAGAGTTTAATGCAACTATGATTAACACAATGAATCGTCCTGGGATCTAAATGTGAACCGAACAAACCAACCAGAATCTTCCTCATCCAGATAGCCTCACATGAAGCTAAACTTGCTGGCATGTATTCTGCTTCAGCTGAACTAAGTGCCACAGATCTTTGTTTCCTGCTGTACCAAGAAACTCTCGTAGATCCGATACTGAAAATCCCTCCTGATGTGCTATTTTTGTCTGTTGGGCTTCCTACCCAATCTGCATCCATGAAGCCATGCAACTTCACCTCATCTGTCTGTCTGTACCATAAACCATACTCAAATGTGCCCCTGAGATATCTCAGGACATGCTTTCCTTCCTTCCAAAAGAGCTTGGTAGGCTTAACCATTGCTTGTGAAAGCTGGTTCACCTGCTGTGTGATCACGTGGCTAATGCAGCAGGCGAACCTGGCCCAATCGATAAACAATGGCATCCACTACCTCTCGCGATGTAGCATCCTCTTCCTATAACCCAATTTCCTAGAGGGAGTGTCGATAGGCTTGCCGGCTTGCATGTGAAACTTGTCCGGTATCTCCCAGGCAATACTTGCCTTGAGACACAAACGATTCACATCAGCCCCTTATATTTCCAATCAGAAATAATGAAGGAGGCCCAAATCCTTCATCTCAAACTCCTTTGCAAGATCAGCCTTGCATGAGTGTATCAACTACTCATCACCTGTTAGTATCAAATCATCAACATAAAGTACAATGATCAAAATCTTACCCTCAACCACAATCTGGTACAGGTTTGCATCCGCCTCACTCTTGGTGAAGCCAAGTCTAGTGAAATAACTGTCGATCCGAGTGTACCAAGCACAAGGTGGTTGTTTCAGCCCATACAACGCTCTTTTGAGCCTGCACACATGCAACCCGCTGCTGAAAATCTCAAATCCTTCAAGCTGCTCAATGTACACCTCTTCCTCAATGAGCCCATTAAGGAACGCAGTCTTCACATCCATCTGATGAATGTGCCAACCCATCTGCGCTGAGAGAGCAAGGATGGTCCATATGGAAGTATACTGTGCGACAGGTGCAAAGGTTTTTTCATAGTCAATCCCCTCAATCTGTGAGAAGCCCCAAGAAACAAATTTTGCCTTATACTTCTCCACGCTCCCATCAGCAGCTTGCTTTACCTTGTAGATCCATCTTGATCCTACAACTGATTTTCCCACCGGCCTTGGAACAATCTCCCAAGCACTGTTTCTGACAATGGAGTCATACTCCTCCACCATGGCATCTACCCCGTGGGCTCTGCTACTTCTTCCAAAAAAGGAATGCATTCTATCTGTCTATAAGAGCCATGTATCTAGTCCTCATAGATGGGTGAATGTCTCTGTGTCTTTGTGATGTAGGGACTCCTACATTAAATGTAGCATCCACCTTCAATCTCTCGGCTTCCGTAGTACGCTTCACACTTGTATCCCGATGTTTGGTTCTGCATGAGTGGACTCCTCCCACTCCATGAATCTCCTCTGTGGCTAATCCCATCAGAGGCTCATCTTTGGGAACAGAAGTTCCTCCTATCTGATGTGTAGCTCCCTCTCCGCTGACAATCATATTTCCACCTCATTGAATTTTATCTCAGTGCTGTAATCATCGATTGTTTTGAAATCATGATGGATAATTATGGGGTGTTTATGTGTACCCCAAAAATATCCCAACTTCTGCAGTCGGCTCCAGCTTCTTCCTGGCATCCTTTGTCACATGAATGTAAATAGATGAGCCAAAAATCTTCAAATGAGAAATATCAGGCTTCTTACCAGTAAAATCTTCTTCGGGTGTACTCATGCCAAGTACTCTATGAGGACAACGGTTTTGCACATAAACCGCAGTGTTGCATGCTTCCACCCACAAGTGCATCGGTAGGCCTTGGTCATGCAACATCGCTCGTGCAACACCCACGATCGTTCTGTTGTGGGTTATAAGGCGCTATGAGTACTCTTCAAATTCCTTCTTTGCTACAGAAGTCTTTGAATTCGCCCGAGATGTATTCACCACCATTATCGCTTTGTAGAGCTTTCACTTGCTTCCCCGACTCCTTCTCCACCAATGCTTTGAACTCACGGAACTTTGAGGACGTTTCACTCTTCTTAAATGAAGAAGATCTAATCTGCATAAAAGTCATCGAAAATATCACATAATACGTGTTTCATTGTTAAAACAGCAAAATCAGTCCACACATCTGTGTGAATTCTCTCCAAGATCACTGAAGCACGGTTCTCCTTCTCATGAAAGGTGGTCTTCACAAACTTGCCCATTGTACATCCTTTGCCTTAGTCATTTTGCCTGGTACCTTGGAAGTCCGGTAGAAATTTCTTTCAAAAAATTTTCAGCTTCTCCATGGTGAAGATGGCCCAATCTCCTGTGCCATAATTCGCCCTCATCCCGGCTCACCACTTCTTCTACTTTTCCCACCATTGCAACATAGCCATATACCTCCAGCTTGTAGAGATTCTTAATTCGAACCCCTATATTCTTGGTTTGACCCATTGTTTTATGTCGAAGGAATGCTTTTCCCTCACTGAAAAAAACATCATAACCTCTGTCTTCCAACATTGCGACCGAGACCAAGTTATTCTTCAGACTTGGAACATGCATAAAATTCTTCAACAAGAATGGATTACCAGACTCCCTCTCAAAGGTAATGGTCCCAATTCCATTCGCACTATACCGGCCATCATCGCCCATCTCTATATGCATCTGGAGGTCCTTCTCCTCCAAGTCACTAAACAACTCTTTGTCTCTCGTCATATGGAAAGACGCACCACTGTCAAGATACCACACCGATCCCATGCAGCTTGAAACCAAGCATGCGATCAAATAAAAAACCAGCTCAAATTGCGAGGCTAAGGCCTCTCTAGCTGCAGATCCAGCAGCCTGCTTATTCTTCTTCTTCTGTGGACAGTTAGTGGTGAAGTGTCCATGCTCGTGACAGTGAAAACACTTCACTTTGGATAAGTCCTGCTTCTTGCCTTTAGCACCGGATTTTGAAGAAGATTTCTTCCCCTTCCCTTTCCTTGCTTTGGCAGCCAAATCACAATTCTCTTCATCTTCATTCTTCGATGAAGATCCATCCCTGGTACCCCGCCTTATCTCCTCCTGCACAAGATCCGACCAAAGTCACTCCCATCCTGGCAGTTTCTCCCATCCATTGACAAAGTCTTTGTAGCTATGCCAACTCTTCGGAAGCCCAAGGAGAGCCAAGCTCACCAAGTCTTCTTCATAAACAGTAACACCCACACTTCCCAGCTCATCCTTGCAGTGGACAAACTTCATGAGGTATTTTGGAATACTGTCGCCTTTCTCCATTTTTATTTTTCTGAGCTTGTCTTTAAGCGCCAACTTCCTCTAGTCATTTCTGCTTTGGAACAAATATGTCAAAGCCTTCCACATTAAGAATGGAGTGGCTTTCCCATGAAGGCTAGACACAATATGGTCCTTCACACCTTCCAACAGAATCCTCCTCGTCTTTGCAGTCTTATTTTTCCATGCATAAATACGACATCGCTGAATCCGTAGGAACATCGCTATCGATGAACTCCTTAACCCATTATCCTCGACACCACCTCCATCTGTCCTTCCAGTGTAATTCGGAAGGCCCATCAGGGCATACTCCCAATCTCAACCCGTTGAAAGACATTTCAATGTATACTCGATTCTGCACCGAGAGAATCTTAAACAGTTAAT
The DNA here is from genome assembly GCA_034641835.2 of Pinus albicaulis. Lineage (NCBI taxonomy): Eukaryota > Viridiplantae > Streptophyta > Pinopsida > Pinales > Pinaceae > Pinus > Pinus albicaulis. The sequence continues at coordinate 1,200,984,612 of CM076577.1, forward strand.
TGAATTGTCCTGACCCTCAATACTTCACAATTGCAATCTTCAATCAACAACGCTCTGATACCATGTAGAATTATATGCACTAAGAATGCATATGTCCAAGATCCACCTGATCTCACACTATTTAACTTTATGCAAGATACTGAATCTATTCCACTTGTTAATCTTTTGCGGAAACAATTAATTGCACACACATGTGAAGCATAAACAAAAATATTCAATCGCACATAACACAGTTTTTAACCGGGAAAGCCTGAAGCTGAAAACCCCAACTATATATTATGTAACATGGAGATCATATGACAATCTCATACAAGCATACAAAGCTTATCACAAACTCTCAGTACAGTACAATCGTCATACACTAATCGGACGATACTTCAAAATCCATGCCGATCTATGCCACTGTTAACTTTGCCTCCTTGCTCAAATCTTTGTTCCTGTTGAAGAATAGCTCTGAATGAATTCGAATTACCCTTGTGTTGAAGCCCCGAAAATCGAGTCTTACAACAAGGGGGATACCCACCCGGTCCAGACCTTGGTTAGCATCTCCTTTTCCGTTTGGTGTAGTGGGTCCGACTGGGGATAATGGGACCAGTTTCCCAATTTGTGTGTGTGTGTTGAGAATAGATATTTCCTTTCTAAAAAGGTTCCTAAGTGAAATGCTTTTATTCTATTTCTAATCTAATCATATGCAAATTGTATTCTAATTTAAACAGAAATATCTAATTCTAAACTAACCCGGGATGTAATCTTTCTATTTATGCGATCTAAAATGATTTCAAATAACAATCGATAATAAAGATCATTCAACTATTGTGAGAAAAGAATTCAATAAAGATAAACCATTTCATATAAAAATTTAGATGAAACAGTTGTGAAAAACATATCGCATAATAAGTTATTCATACATTAAGCGTAAATAAATAGCTATCACCGTACAAAAGTGCCAAATGATAACTTAAGCATTCAAGCATCAATATACAAACAACTGAACATAAATATTACTTTAACACATAAGCAGAAATAGTTAGGAGATAAAAGTACCATTTATAACTGGTTCTACTCATGAGCTAGAAGCAATAATGATTTATCTCTTCTTAATCCGACATCTACTAAAAGTACAGAAATGCAACATCAGTAGCAGATATTAGACACAGATATCAATAAATCTCGTTCCATTCATTCATCAAAACCTCCTCTGAGGGTGCAGAAGTGCATGTTCTGAGGACAAGTTTTTGACAAATTTCAGGACCCTTCTCTAAATGCATGAGAAGGGTTTAAATACTACTAAGTAAATCTAAAAATAGTTTATTACAAAAATTTAGGATTCGGTTTAAATGACCGTCCTTTTTCTAGGCAAAAAATAAGTAAAACTAACGCTAAATCTAAAACTAAAATTAACAACTAATTACTTATGAATTTGATCTTTGAATTTGCAAGCATCCAACATTGATTTGAGAAGAGGAGGCTGGCCGACTTCAGATTTTAATTGTCTCGAAAAAACGGAATCGGAAAGTGTTGGCGCGATCTTCTCAGCGGAATTAATGATGCAATTAAGAGCACTGCATTGACTGTGTGGTTTTACCAGATATGTCCAGTAAGAATCTCAATTTAACTTTGTCAATCCTTGAATTGATTTTGCCTTTTCTTCAGTTTTATGTTTCCACTCTGTTTGCAATTGCTGTGCTTGTGGTAGGTATCCTGGAATAGTTTCTGAAATCAAATTAACTTTGTGCAAATTTTCATTTACACAATCAGTAATGTTGCTTGATGTTGTAGCTGCTTCCTCTGCTTCTTTTTATGCCTCTTTGATCTGTGCATCCCAGTTATTGAAGAGCATTTCTTTATGACCGTCATTGATGATTGGTACTCCGGCTCTTTTTCCTTCCTCTGACTTTTGCCAATTTAAATAGTTAGTAACTCTTTCATTAGTTAAATCATAATCATGTCGTAATTCTACGACATGATTAGTGATCTTATCACTTTCTTGACAAAAAGAGTTCCATTGTGAAATTTTTTGGCATAATATATCTTGTTGTTGCAGTAGTTGATTATTCAAGGAAATAGACTTTGAGATAAACTCTGTAAGCTTGGGGTCGTCTTTATGCATCTCTTGCATAATCTGTATTTGTTTCTCTTTTTCGGCCAAGCTTTTCTGATATCCGATATGCATTTGCTGAAACTCTTGCTGTAACTTTTCAAATTGTATCTGTGCTTCACTGTTAGCATGAGCTTGTTGCAATTGTTGTTGCAGAACTTGTATTTGATCTTCTTTTTCATTTAATAATAGTCGTACCTCATATGCTTTGTCAATGGTTGCGGAGGCGTAAGCTCCTGTAATTTGAGATAATTTAGTAAGATTTTCAGTTGGATCCGTAGTAGGATCTTTCCATAAAACATCCAATTGTTTTGCATCAGTAGAGAGCACACTTTCTAATTTCCTCTTCTTCCTTTGCTTCCTTACTACTGCTTTATGTTGTAGGCTATAGAATATATCCAGAGGAGGAATTTCCTCTATTTTAAGTACAAGCTCAGAGGAGGGAGTAATAGGTATATGTTCTGTTTCTGTGATATTGCCACTTATTTCTGTAACCAAACCTTTTGATGTCTGTACAGGAGTTGTATGTTCTGTCCTTCAAAATTAATCAAATCATTAAATGTTTCCCATTCTTTATCTAACTGAGTGCTAATGGATGGTTGCTGTACATTAAGAGGTGGAAGATTCAACTGTGGAGTGGTTGAAGTCTGTTGTTGTGAAAGCTCTTTTGATTGAGCTGTATCCTTCACTGAGCCTTCACTTTTATCATTATCAGATTTTTTAGAACGTTCAGAAGTTTATTTGCCAGACTTTGACTTAGACCTTTCTGTATCTGAGCTGCCACTGAGACTGACACTAGGATTTGGTTCCCTTGTGGGTTCCAAGTGCAAATTATCCAAAGTAATAGTGGTCAATATTATTTCTCTGTATATTTTAAACTCTTGAAATTCTTTTGGGGAGAACCGTGTTTGAGCTAACTACAAAATTTCTTTAAATGAACATTTTTCTTGAAACATATCATCAAAAAGATCTTCTTCTCCAGAAAATACTCTTACTTTGACTGCAGTGGTGAAATCCTTGACAACATCATATGGATCAAATAGCCTTCTCGGAAACTTAAACAATTTTAAACATGTAATATTGTTTACTTCCTTAAACGCATGACCAACATCAAATAATGAAAATGCTCCGCAGGATACAGGAAATTGTGGCCAGATGGCCTTCTTTTTATCCTTTAATTCTTTTGTCAAACCTCCCTCTCCACAGGTTTGATATGCAATTTCCCGAGCTATGAGTTTATCCAGAACATACAAGGGTGAAATATGCAGAGAAGCAAAGCTTCCAAAAACCCTCACATAGGTAAACAATTATTCTCCAAACCATTTTGCGACAGGGAGAATGTCTACTTCTGCTTCAGGGGAGAACCTTGGAGCATCCTTATTATACAACACTATGTACAGAGGAAACATTATGCCATGGAAAATTTTGTAAAAATGAGGAATGAACTTTGATTCCCACAATTCTTTGTGATAAATGTGAATGGGTAGGAGATCCTGAATTGTCCATTGCCAACCCATTAAAGGGAACTTAGAAACAAAGCATATTGAATCCATAACATAAGCAGACAGATAAAAAGGAGGATAAATCCTCTAAGAGACAGTCCATTTAGACCGGTAATTGAAAATAGCCGTGGCTAAGTTATCAGAAAATATTTTAGCCCAGTTCACAATGGTAGCGTTAACAACAGCATTCAATAAGGGAAGCCATTCAGGCAAAAACTTATTAACGTTAGGCTTTCAAAAAATCCTACATAGCATAGCAGCAGCAAAACAATATGGAGAAGTGAGTGAACCAGTACTGTACATACCGTGTTTATCTTTCTTCAGTGGTTCATCTCTTCTGGACAATTCCTTGGTGCATTCTTCCAAATTTGCATTCTCCTTGGCAAATTTCTCCATAAATTGTTTGTTGTAAGTTTCCTAAGGCTCGGCAAATGATACATAAGCCTCAAATCTTCTGGAGTAAATGACCCGATGAGCTCTTGACCTTCAGTTCTAAACTGTCTGTCCGTAATATCAGTGCTATCAAGCACCCATTTTACCATGTCTGTATATGGAAGAATTCTAGGTCTTGCTACTATCCGGTGCAAAAATGAACAAGCCAACTCTGTAAGAGATGCTTCAGAAGAATTACCTGAACCTGCAGTAGTCGCAACATCCATTACTCTTGGGTTTTTTTCTTCAAGCAAATTAAACATACTCTCTCAAGTGGTGATATCAGCGTCTTTGTTGCAGGCAATGTCTGCATACAAGGATGCCATCTCTGTTACTTTCAGAACTCGAAGCTTTCTCTTTCTTTCCCATAATACTCTGTATATCGCTTTGTATAGTCTCTTGTTCTTCGCGCCTGCGATCTTAAGAATTAATTGAGAATAATGATATGAGAAAGGTGACGGGATAGTTTTAAATGCTGAAGGCGTATGAAATATATTATTTTAACGTGAAATAACCTTTCAATCAAAACAAAATGCTTTTCATTAATAATTGACAATCCATTCATTAATTTGACATCAAAGCGCATAACGGATATCGATTTATGGAAATATTTTCTTCGTACAACGAGCTTTAAGAATCTGCGATAATGCGATCTGCGATTTGCTTTGCAATATCGCAATATCGCAATTCACAATCATCGCAATCATCGCAATATCGCAATATCGCAATCATCGCAAATCGCAACTTTCGTAAATCGCAATCATCGCAATATCGCAAATCACAACTTTTGCAAATCACAATCATCGCAAATCACAACTTTCGTAAATCGCAAACTCGTAACATCGCAATATCGCAAAAATATAACATAAGAAAAATATCTGTTAATATATTCTCTGCGGTATGCGATTTGCGATAACTGTTGTCGCACATCAATGATTTGAAGCGTAAGATATGAAATGCGATAAATTTTTAATGCATAATTTTGGATCGCGCTATCGCAATTTTAGAAAATTCTACTTGCAAAAGATATCTTTCACTCACTTGCAATGGATGCGATATTTCTTCAAAGAAAGATTTTATTATATTCTATCATAAACCTAAGTTTTTGATAGTAAGTTTTATTTGAAAAAGAAAACAAGCACTAATTAATTTTTTGGATTTTAAAAGTAAGGGTCCCCACTTATTTAGTATTATTACTAATACTAAATAAGAAGGGGGGTTGTTGCTGGCCACAACACCTTGCTTGCACTGCGCAATCCTCATTGGCATATCCAATATGTGTTGGATGCAATCAATGCATCACTATAGTCACAACAGATAGTCTATCTTGCCCTTTCACCTATCTCTCCACTGGGTCTCCACTAAAACTGTCATGCACTGTAGTTAACTGATGTATTGTTCGGTTGATTAATGAGTTATTATTTGTGAATTAATTAACTAATTAATTCACTCCACTCTCACTAGTGTATCAATCAGTTAGACTAGATACAACTAGCTCAACTGAGTCTAACTGAGTTAAACTGAATACAACTCCATAACTACTTCTTACAACTGTGTCATAACTCTGCCACTTGAGTTCTAACTGAGTCCTCCATGCATTAGCTCCAGTAAACCCTCAGGAATAGCGTAATTCCTTCTGTCAGCTGTTGTGCCACATCTGTGCACTGAACTGAAGTGCTCCAAGAGAATAAGTTGTTGTTTAGAGTATGATTATTATTAAGAGCTAATAATAATCGACATGCATCTATTTTTAGATTGACGATCTATAAATAGACTTCGCCCAATATTCTAAAAATAGAATTTCATCTATTTTTCCAACTTGATCAACCATCCACAAATAGCATCCTGCAACTTCTGAAATACGATCGACATGTCTAAAAATAGACATAGTCCAAAATAGACTTGTGCCAAAAATAGCATGCGGGCCCACTTAGTGAAGGCGAGTCTTTTCACTAAGCTCATCATCTTGTTGAATCTCAACATAAAATAATAATAATAATTAAATAAAGGTGGTGAAAGTCACTTTAGGAAAAATAAAGTGACCCATGGTTTTCGAAGGAGGAAAATATTATTAAAAGGAGAAGGAGACTCAAGGGGATACATGCGAAGGATTATTTGTGAATTGTCCAAGAGCTCAAGTAGCTTATTGTAGAAAGGAGAAACCCTTGCCACTTCCTATTTTAGGTGTTGAGATATACACCCTGGCTTTTGGTGATTAGTTTTGGTGGTTGTAAATACAACCTAGCTAATCATTGATTTTAAATAAAGTCAAAATGACACAACAAGGAGATTACAGAGAGAGGGTTAAATTATTGTGCTTCAGGAGACTAAACCAAAGAAAAATTTCAGGTCCCATAATTGTGTTTCTTTATAGAGCGAGTTGGTCTCATCTGAAGAGGAGGAACCATTGAGAAGTAAAATAGATCAAACCTCATATACTAAAGGTTGAACTGATAAAAAAATTACAATGCAGGTTGCTAGTTCCTAAAGGTGAAATTGCTAAGGATGAGTTGGTTAATTCACCATCAATTCATGTGAGTCAAATTCTAATATAAGGGGGATGGTTTCTCCAGTCAAATTGTTGAATTTTTGAGTTGATTTTTGTTTGCATTAGAGGAGTGAGTTTCGTCTTCATATAGGGTAAAAATTCATTATCTTAGAGCACAAAAATCGATCCCTAAATCGAAGGTCATGTCACACCAACAAGAAGGAAAATAAATAATCAATCCAAGAGGACAAAATCTGCACAGTTTGAGAGGCCAAATTGTGGGCCAAGTTGCATAACAAAAGGGTTGAGTTTTAATTGCATAGGAGTCACGATATGTGTGATGTTGAGGTTTTTTTTTTTTATTGGGAGTTCGAATTTGCAAGGAACGAGGGCCATATTTTTCAAGAGACATACAAATATATATATGTGTGTGTGTGTGTGTAAATTTCCTCTAGAGAATTCCATTTATAATATATCGTTGGAACTGCAACATTTTCTAATTTATGGCTTTTGCATTGCAAATTTTTATTTAATTTGTTGGTAATTTTTATTGTATGGAATTATGCAAAACTTTTTTATGTCTTTGGAATATAAATTTAAGGTATTTCTAAAGTGAATTCCCTAATGTTTTAGTGGAAATAATACCGAGGGATATTACAGTGGTATCATAATTCAACATCCTTCCCGCTTGAAAGGGTTACCATAGTTGATGATTCTAAGAGATCCAGGTTATATAACTTGGAGGAAGAAGAGGAATGAAAAGGATAATCCATACCCAGATCAGGAGAAAGAAGAAGGAAGAATCACGGATAACGAGGATCAACCCTAGGAAATATTCAAGCATATCTTGAATTAATTGGCCATTGAAGAACAACATAAGATAGCCAGAGGATGACACAAGATAGCCCAAGAAATAGCTAGATGACAAAATGAGGTAGCCCAGGAGATTTCCAAAGGACAATATGAGGTGACCCAGGCCCAGAAAAATATCGCTTAGTCCATGGCCAACCTTCACCGGAGTTAGCTCAACAATGGAGAAAAAGGTTCACACAAAAACTATAACTTGTTTGGAGGAGATTATAATCACCATGTTGAGGTTAGTAATTCATCCAATTTAGCTCCCCCACCAACAAAAAAATATACATCAAAGCCAGTAATCCCAAATTATTGGAGGAATTAGTAGATAACCTACAAAGGTGAGATGAATTTTTTTTGGACTATATGAGGGAGTACCAGGATTTAGGGGTAGAATTCCATGCACATGTGTCAATATAGGATTACTGCACCATCGAGCATAAAAATAAATCAAGGGACCAAAACAAGTGGTGGATGAACAACAATGTTTCAAAGAAAGCAAGAAAAATAAATACACCAAATTTGAGTGGGACTTCCAGTGGCAGAACTACAGCATGGGTACATAAGCTAGATACATAAATTCAGGTTAACCCTATGAGGGAACCAGAGGCAATCCAACATGACACCATGCATTTGGAGGGCGAAGCGCATGAATGGTGGTATACGGGTCATCCACACTCGGGCACACCATCATCACCTCCTATTTTGAATTTACTAAAATATTGATCCAAAGAATTGACGAGAAAAACCTAGAGTTGCATTTCAGGGATCTTGCACAGCTTAGGAAAACAGGGAGTCCTAAAAGTAACATCACAAAGTTTTAGTGATTAGCAGTGATGGTGACAAATATATCCCAGGATCGATTAGTGATGTTATTCTTGGAAGGGATAAGCGATCCATTGCAAATTTGGGTTAAGGATTTTAATTCTAGTATAATTCATAATGTTATTCCCAAAACCAGGGATATGGAATATATAGTGCCCAAAAATGCACTGACAAAATTCATTCACCCATAGTAGAATAAGGAGAAGAATCCTTAGTGGGGGAAGAATAAGATGGAAGAAATTGGGGACAAGTTAAGAAGAAAAAATATTTGCTACAACTACAAAGAACCTTGGGTCTTAGGACACAAATGTATGGGAAAAGGGAAGGTCCATTATATACAAGTGATGTTAGACAAAGAAAAATAGGAAGAGTAGGTGGAAACATAGGAGGAGGATCATAACAACAACAATAATGATGAAGAGCCACTAAGAAGAAAACCTATAGGGGCCACCATAGGCAAGCTCTCATGCCTTCCTAGGTATGACACCTTTAGTGTAAGGGGAGTCATAAAGGGGTAACAAGCCACAATCCTCATTGATGGAGGATCCACTCATAACTTCATCGATGCAACCCTAATAGTGAGGAGGCACTTTGCTACAAAAATAATTTGAGGGTTTTAATATAGAGGTAGCAGGAGGACAAATGATGGATTCTCCAAGGAAAGTTCCCCAAATGGAATTGAAGATGGGAAATGACACCCTAATTGATGACTTGTGTGTAGTAGATATTGTTAACACCAATGTGGTATTGGGAGTATAATGGTTCGTAACTGTAGGAAGGTATTGGAAGGATTGTTGTACCATGGAAATGAAGTGGGTCATGGCAGCAGGACAAAGAGTGCTTCTAAGAGGAATTACGATCAATGCTTCAAGAGTGGTCACGACTAAGAAGATGGAATTTATCTTCACCATGGAGACATAACATGAGATGCACAATGCACAATAACATGACAAAATACATTAGATGGGGGTAAGAATTACTCACTAGATATCCTAGCTTTGTTGGGTAAACACTAGAGGAATTTCGAGGCTATTCCGCCAATTAGACCACCAAACAGGGGTTTCGAGCACACTATAGAATAAGAGGAGGGATCGAAGCCAATCACCACTACACCATACAAGCACCCCAAAAGATTTAAGGAGGAGATCGAGAACACCATTAAGGAATTTTTGGATATAGGGCACATGAGGCCTAACACCAGTCTATTCGCTTCCTTTATGGTATTAGTAAAAAACAAAGATGGGATGATGAGGGGGTGCATAAACTATAGGGCCCTCAATAAGAAAACTATTAAGAATAGGTACCCAGTACCATGAATCAGATGATCCCTTGGATGAATTACATGAGGAGGTGTACTTCTCTAGAATCAATTTGAGGTTGGATTATCATCAAATTAGGGTTCGATAGCAGGAAATATAAAAGACAACTTTCAAATGCCACTATGGACGTTATGAGTTTCTCGTCATGCCATTTATCCTAACGAATACACGAGATACCTCCTAGTCATATATGTATCATATATTCAGGAGGTAGCTACAAAAAAATTGTTAGCTTTCTTTGATGATCTTCTCATTTATAAAAAAAATTGGGAGGAACACTTGAGGCACTTAGACAAGGTGCTAAGCATATTAGAGGAGTAGTCACTCTTTTCCAAGGAGTCCAAATGTGAATTTGGAATGAGAGATATTTTATACCTTGGGAACATCATCAACACCAGAGGAGTGCATGTCCACCAGGAAAATATTTAGGCTATAATTGAGTGGCCAACACCCAAGAACCTCACAGTGTTGAGAGGGTTCATATGGATATGCAATTATTATTGGTGATTTGTCTAGGGATATTCTCAGATGGTGACATCCTTGAAAAATTTGACGAAGAAAGGAGGATTTATATGAATAGAAGAAGCACAACACACTTTTGAAAGGTGCAAGGAGGTAATGAGTTCCTATCATGTTCTTGCACTTCCATACCTCTCACGAACTTTTGTTTTAGAATGTGATGACTTAGGGGAAGTCATGAGAGCAACATTGATGCAGGATGGACATTCAATAAATTTCAAGAGTCGAAAGTTAAAGGATCTAGAGAGGCTTTACTATATATATGACAAAGAGACGTTGGTCACAATGCACGCACTCACAAAGTTTAAAAAATACTCAGTGGGAGGAATATTTATCGTCAAGACATATCACAACATCCTTGGATACATTTTGGAGCAAAAAGGTCTCAACGAGAGGCAACGAAAAATGGGCTAACAAAATTTAAGGGAAAGAAGAATGTGGTGGCCAATGCTCTCTCTAGGATATCAACGAATTTTTCTCTCATGGAGATCAACAGTGATTGGAGGGCACTTCTACTTGTGGAGTACTCAAATAATAACTTTTCATGTGATTTTATGGATGGAGTAATTTAGGATGATAGGTATATGTTTGTCAATGACATTATCTATTACAAAGGGAGGATATTCTAGGTTCGTGAGTCACAACTCAAGGATATGATTATGAGGGCCATCCATGACTCAGCCCTAGTTGGACACCAACAGTTCTTCAAAACATACAAGTAGGCACCAAAGAGTTTTGTGTGGAGATGCCTTAAGGGGGATGTTTGGAGACATGTAGCTGAAAACTCCATCTACCAGGAAAAAAAAATAGAGTAGACCCATCCAACGAGACTACTACAACCATTGCTAATCCCATATAAAAAATAGGAAAACTTTTATATGGATTACATCACGGGGATTCCAAAATTGCAAGGGAGAGATTGTATCTTCATGGTAGTGTATATATTAACAAAATTTTCCCATTTCATTGCCATGTCTTCTAATTACTCAACAACGCATGTGGTAGAAACATTTTTTAAGAGGTCTTCAAATTTCACGGCATCCCTAAGCACATTTTCAATGATAAAGATAACAGATTCCTCAGTGCATTTTGGCAAGAGCTATTTAGATTAGGTAGCACGTAGTGAACCCTGAACACTAGTTATCACCTATAGATAGATGGCAGACAAAAATCATCAACAAGTGGGTGGAATGATGTTTAAGGAGCTATGTGGTAGCGCAATAAAAATCTTGGATCAAGTGGTTGCACTTGGGCGAGTACTGTTATAACACCACCTACCATATGTTTATCAGGATGACTCCTTTCATGGCGTTGTATGGATATGATGCTCCCACAAACTTAGAGATGGCACTAGGAGACAACATGGCACCAATGGTCGGGGATTGGTTGTGGGAGAGTTAGGAAATTCTTAGAATCCTCAAGGAGGACCTATAGGTAGCCCAAAACCAACAAAAGACATATGCAGATCGCCATAGGGTGGGGCACAATTTCCAGGAAGGGGGATCTTACTTTTATGATACTTTAGCCATATAGGAAATCATACTTGAAGAAGAGCGGTTATGAGAAAATGAAGCCACGATTCTATGGACCGTACAAGGTGTTTAGGTAGATTGGGGAGGTTGCTTATGAATTAAAATTGTTGGAAGAAAACAAGCTTCATAATGTTTTCCGTATATCTTGCCTTAAAAAGGTACTTGGATAGCAAGTCAAGGCCACATCAGAGCTTCCACCACTAGACGAGGAAGGTCAATTAGTCCTCATTTCAGAGGAAGTCATGGACATGAGGGAGAATAAGTTGAGGAGTAGAGTCATCCATGATTATTTAATTCGATGGAAGGGCTCTCCAGTAGAATCATGGTCGCTCCTATATTGAATCAGGCAAGATGGCCTTTGCACGCATTCTGGTCCATCTAGATACCAGTGAAGGACTGGAAGAATCCTTCAAAATTCAGTGGCACAATACCACCCGGACACAGATCCTGGTTTGTGAAGGGGTACCGTTCCGTTGTCGACGCTGCCACAAGGTTAGTCATGTATTTAAATATTGTCCATTAAATGGGCAAGCTACTGGTACTCGCTCCATGGGTGGTCAACATCCTATAGAACTGGTAATTGTCTCATTGCAACGTCAGGCACAACTTTCTGACTTCCTCTCGACTCTAGTGACCACAATGTATGAGGATATTACTCTGGAGGACGCGGCTGCCCTGACCAGGGTCACCCGATCCATGAATGCTGCTACACTTTCTAGTTTCTCTTCGGATACTGGGAGAGGAATACGATTTCTGATCTCCTATACAAGGAGGCGACGCACTTACTGACTGCCCACATGGAGATACATGAGCAGAATGATCACACATTTTATCAGTACTTTCATCATCCTTTTGTACCTGATCACTGGATGGGGTGAATCCCCATCAGGGGCTACTGTTGTTTGTTTTTTTTTTGGTTCCAGTTACTTATAGTATTTTTGTACACAGACTTTTGATCGTTGTTACACATCATGTATTTATGAGGACACTTATCATATGTATTTATATTTTACTACTTTACTGCTATCTATAGCTAGCTTGATTGCTGATTTGAATATGCACTTAACATATACAACATGTAAATTTTATTTTATTAATAGAAGCTACGATTTTTCTTGTGGAAAAAAGTAGAAGATGCTACATGGGAAGGTAAATGTAACGAAAAAAGTTGATATATGCGCATCAAATAATATAAGATATTTGAAATAAAATGAAAGAGTCCATTTTAGGATTAAAGAATATATTGTATAAATGTATGAATGAAGAATATGGTTGGTTACAAATGAGGGCCCTGCTTATATACTAGGGAAGGTTCCCATTCACGAATTGTCACATCCTTTAGGACATGTCTCTTCAATAAATAATTATTAATTAATTAATCATTATTATGATTATGATTATTTATATTATTATATTCATGGCATTGCATTCATCTTTAGAAAATCTTTATCCTCAATGTTTATTACTAAAAAGGCATGTCATTTGTTTCTTTGTCTCGTATTTATTCACACATTTTAGAATTCTTTGAGTTGTCATCTTCTATTATATAAGATGATACGATCCTCTGAGTGATAAACAAAATTGTCAAATTGAGAAGGGATTTGACCATCCTAAATCAATCTTTTTTGGAATCTTATGGTTATTGGATACTTCAGAGGAATTTTTATCATAATACTAAATTATGGTGACATTGATATTCTTGGGAACATAAGTCACTTGTCTCTAATCTGAGTGACAAGGATGTGTAGGCAGGTTAAGATGTCTTATTTTATGGTCTGGGTATCGATAAATAGTTTTTTTGATCTTATCTCCCCTTAACCTGTTTGTGGTGATTTCATGGTTTACTTGAGGTATTTGATTCCCTTCAGCTATAGAAGTCACTTGGTTAATCGTTGGATCTTCACTTGAAATTTCCATTGTTTGAATTGCAACCTCTGATGATTCCGTGGATCAGTAAAATGCTCAAATTTCAAAGTGCTTGAAACCAGTGCCAAAGTGAAGATCTCATCGCCTTAAATCCAACGCAATTCGTTTCACTCAAAATTGATATCGTATGCTCCCGATATTGCGTTCAGACTGAATTGGAAAACAACTTAAATTTTCAAGTTTTGGGTTGCAAGTACGAGTCAAAAAATCGTACGTTGATTTGGAATTTGACTCGGCGGGTGACTATGTTTATTGGGGCCAATGGTGTGTTGAAACTTTTATCATTTTGTTTAGTTGTGAATGTTGTGTTTCTATTGGCTGGAAGGTTCATGATGTGGTCGAATGAGGGATATTCATGTGAGCCAATCAGTGGAAGACATGTGGCCTCCTCGTACTAGTGCAAAATTTTGGGTTTGGGCCAAATCAGGCCTCCACAGGGTTCGAACAAGAGACCTTCAGGGTGGCAGTGCGAGCTCATACCCCCACGCCACCAGTAGTTCTTAACTACCATAGTGCTCATTGCCTATTTAAGGTTTAATATAAAGTTGTGTGGGGGTCGGGACTGGGGTTAACCCCTAGCCCCTGACCCACCCAACCACGAGACGTGGAAGGCATATAGGGGCTTGGGGTTAACCCCTGCCCCAACGCCACCAACTAACCAAATGTTACCACCGCAACATACACCATAGTTTCATATACCAAACCATATGTAATGTCGCAACCATATATTATATCAACTCCAGACCATATGTTATAGAGTATTACGCCAACACCATATGTCATAAACCCAAACCATATGATAAACATAACCAAAGTTTGGCAGATAATATGTTATGTTGGTCCGATGGTCACAACATGTGAATGGGTTAGGAGGTTTGGGTGAAGTTTTATGTTATGGCGGATTTAGCAATTTATCAAACCGACAATTAAGTCATCGCATGCAACTGTTTAGAGGCGCGGTTAAATTATATGTTAGCAAGTCAAATCAGCAGAAACCTAACCCATGATAGTGTAACAAGACCATAGTTCACGACGGGTCAGGTTGTTGGCGCATAATGGAACTTATCTAGCAGGGTTCTAGAAACTCAACCCATGTACAAACTGCAGTTCCGAGCGCAGTTTAAAATTCGGCGTGAAGCAGTTCTAACCACCTGGATCCAACGAATAGTAGAGTGCCACGTGGCACATTTTTGCCGGTTCATGGGGGTTCATGGGCAATTTAATGATTCGACAAATTGCACTCGAACCAACGGGAATCTCGCTGGCGCAGGGAAATTTTTTCGCCCCACATGACCGAAAAAGGCAGATTTTGTAGGATGGATAGTAGGTGGGTGCGATTTGGAGTATAGTTAGTAGGAAAACTTCTTTGGAGCATAACTCAGTCAAATTTTGACCCTTATGAGTGCAGAAAGAGCCCAACTAGGGGTTCTTGACTATTCTAGAACCATTGGAGACATTTTTTTATTTTATTTTTTCATTTTGAGCACTTTAACTTGATGTAAACACATATTTTTTAGCATAATGAAATAGGCCCAACATTGGAAGCTAGACCAGGAGATGTAGCCCAGGAGGGGTGAACTCCTTCATCATTTGTTGTCTTTTGTATGTTGTTATGTTACTAATATCTTCATTACTTTCTACAAAATTGAGTTTAAAATCATGTTTATTTGTTAATTTAATTGACATAATTGCATGAAAAACCTAAATATTTCACTTGCAATTTTCACCATAAACCTTCAAGTTTACATATATAGATAAGTTTGGTATGAGATATTTGGTTATTTTGAGGGTTTAATTTTGTTGCAAGTGTTTATGATGCTTACAAGGTTGAAGCTCAAGAGAGGAGAAGGAAAGCTTATGGTAGCAAGTCCTCAAGCTAGGTCAAGGAGAGCACATTTGCCACAATCTACACCACTAGTTTCACCAAAAGCCTCACCAGTCATGGAACATGAAGGAGAGCCTGACAATATGTCTGAGGATGAGAAGGCTTTCAGAAAGAAATTCTTTGACATGACACAAATGGTGAAAGCTCTCTATGAATAAAGGAATACAAGGTTGCGAGGTGAGAGCTCCAATCATCCAAAGGGAGATGGACATAAACCTCCAAAAGGAGATGGAGGAGATGGGGACAAGCCTCCAAAAGGGAATGGAGGTAATGATGACAAACCACCTTTAACTCCACATTTCTCTTCACCTCCATCTTCATCATCATCATATTCTACATCAACCCCTTCACAAACACCTCCATCTTCATCATCATCATATTCTACATCAACCCCTTCACAAACACCTCCATCTTCATCATCATCATATTCTACATCAACCCCTTCACAAACACCTCCACATTCTCCAAAGGGACATGGTAAAACTCCACTTTTGAAACTTGACATAAAATTTGAATTTCCTATGTATAATGGAGAGGTAAATGCTGAGAAATTAGATTCGTCATCTTGAAGTGTATTGCGGGATACAAAGGATCAAGGATGATGGGACCAATATTCAACTTGGTTCATTAAGGTTGGAATGTGCAACACTTATTTGGTGGGAAGCCAAAACTCAAGAGGACATGAAAAAACATGGTAAGGTTTTATCTTCTTGGAATGATTTTGTTGTTGCATTAAGAAAATAGTTTTATCCTTTGGCATACATGCAAAAAGCTATCGTGGATTGGAAAAACTTTACGCAATTAAAGGGTCAAAATGTGCAAAGTTATACCCAAGAGTTTAGAAGGAGAGAATTGATTTTGGGTGTAGAATTATCCTCTCAAGACACTTTACTCAAATACAATTGAGGTTTATATAGCTACTTGAGACACATTATTCTCATGTTTAACCCTACAAAATTAGATGAGGTTTGTGAACAAGCCACACATATAGAAGCAAGAGGGAAAAATGTTTCTGATGAAACAAATGAGAACACATTTGAGTCTGGACACAAAGGAAAGGGGAGGTTCAAAGGAAAGGAAAGAAGAATGCTTCCATCAAGATGGAGAAAGAAAAACTCACATGCAAACACTGTTCCAAAGAGGGTCGTGATGAAGACCATTGTTGGAAACTTCATCTTGAGATGAGACCCAAAAAGTTTAAAAACAAGGAGAAAGAAAAGGCTGTTGCAACTGTACAACATGATTTAGGATCAGATTCCAGGGATGAAACAAAGTTCACAACCATGGGATTGAAATGTATGGACATTGCAAGCACTAGTTCTTAAAATAGACTCAATGACACTCAAAATGAAAAAAAAAAAAACAAGAATCAAGATTTTCCACGTTATGGTTATTTCAAAACGTACCAAGATAGATACACTGTTTGATAGTGGTTCACAAGCAAATATTATCTCATAAGACATTGTCAAGAAGTTAAATTTAGAAACCATTCCTTGTCCTAAAACTTATCATTTAGGTTATGTATGTGAGAATGCAAAATTGCAAGTGACAAGGAAATGCATACTTAGATTTGCAATCACTGCAAACTTTCTTGATGAGGTTGAACTTGTTGTAGTTTCACTTAATATATGTTGTATTGTTCTGGGAAGCCCATATCTTTATGATAAGAGAGCCATTTTTCATCGCCATGAGAATAAATATCATTTGTTTAATAATCGGATTTAGTGCATTGTTAGAGTACATAGCAAGAAATTGAGTTTATCTCTTGTGAATGCTAGACAAATGAAGATGATTGTTAATGCTAGTCAGAATTTTGCATTGTTAATGTTCAAGCACAAAGATGTTGAGGCATCTAAAGTCTTTCAAGGATATGAATCAAATTTGAAATTTGATTTCATTAAGGTTTCTAATCCATGTGACAAGATGTTTCAAGAGTCTAACACGTTGCCTCCTAAAAGAGGTAAACAACATGAAGTGAAATTGCAACAGGATGCATCATTGTTGAACATTGGTGTGAACAAGATTTCAGTGTTAAAGAATGCATGAGTCAAAAAGAAAATGCAAAGGCTATTTTAGAAAGAGGACATTGGTTCTAAAACATATTCTTCTGGGTTTCATAATGTTTTGGCTTTGAAGAAGGGTGGCACATGGGGATGGTGATCACATTTGGTAAAGAGTCGAGCCAGGTGCAAGGCTAGACATGCTAAGCATCATTATGGCGACAATGTTCAAGGTGAAGTGAATTTAAAATTGAAAAAAATTCATTTGTTTGTAGACCAAGAAAGGAATGTTCATGTTCCTTCAAGGGAAATTTTTTGTTCTAAAAATCTTTGTTAGGTCCCTATATTACTAGTATAGTCCCTTATTGTTGTTAGTGTAACCCCCTTATTGTTATTATTGTACCCTTGTAACCCCCATTTTATTATTATTGTGCCCTTAAATTATTATTGTTAGGTCGGCTAGGATTACATTGTGGCCCGCTAGGATTACATTATGGCCCCATGGACTCCTATATATAGAAAGGAGGTTTTGTGAATTGTATCATCCAAGAATTGTTCATTTATGTAATGTATTGGAGGTTTCCCCCTCGAAGTGGCTCATTTCTAAGGCGTTTATATCTCTTTTCTTCTATTTTTGGAGCTGGTTACACAACATTTGGTATCAGAGCTTTGGGTTTTAGGGTTTTGCTACTCCAAACAGGTCATCGTGGAATTTTCGCTATAAATTGTTTTCTACGAAGTTTCGGAAGCTGAAATTTTTAGGGTACGAAGCAGAAATCCTGAGGAAGATTTCCTAAAAATTTCAGAGCTTGGTTCGCAATGTTTTTGGAGATATCATCTGTGGACATTAGGGTTTTTTTCGGGATCCTAAACGGGTCACCGTGGCATCTGCGCTATAACTTTTTTTCTACGAAGGTTCAAAATCTGAAATTCGTATGGTGAAAGTGAAATCCTAAGGAAATCGAGTCAAAATTTCGAGCTTGGTTCGCAATAGTTTTGAGATATGATCTGTGGAAGGTAGTGCTTTTTCGGGCTCTGAATTTCATATCGAAAAGAGGTGATCGTGGGGAAAAGTTTCAATAACTCTGCGGGCATCGGATTGAGTCTTTACGTAAAAAATTTCGCAAGTACATGGAGAGTTTCTTGGCTATCAATTTCGAGGAGACGGATGAAACAGTGACATGTGGAAAGTCGTACAAGTTCGATCTACTGAACCAGTCCATAATTAGGTCATTGTGGGAGATTGGACACAACTTTGTCTTGGAGAATCCAAATCAGGTCATACTTGTGGCATTCGAAAGATAATTCAGAGGGATACTTCGGTACCTAAATTTAGATATTGAAGTGCTGCAATCACATAGATAATTCAATTTCAATATCGAGCTCCTCAAAAGCAAGAAAAAGGTGTGTATTTTTTTTTCCGAATTGCATAAGTCTTGTTTGAAGAATCAATTTGAATTGATTCCAAGGGCATATTGTAGAATAGATATCAGTATTGGGTTCTAAAAAATGCCCAGTAAAAATAATTCAACACCCATTAAGCCTTCAGAAGGCTCTACTATGACTCATGAAGATGAAGAATTGCAACATGATCTATCAAAATTACAAGAGCAAGTGCAACAAATTTCACTCTCGCAAAGAACAACAAAAAATGAAATGGAAGTTTTGAAGAAAGGCGTGGAAACTAAGATGGATGGTTTGAAGAAAGGCGTGGAAGCTAAGATGAATGGTTTGGAAGCTAAGATGGATGGCATGGAAGTGGGCATGGAAGCTAAGATGGATGACATGAAAGACAACATGGAAAAAATGAAGAATGATCTAAAAGCATACATGGAAGGCTTGATGACAAGCTTAAAACCAGAAATGATTCCTAATGGCGGAAATATAGGAGAAGAACCTCATGACGAGAACAAAATAAATGTTAATCGTGATTTCATAAACTCGAATGTTGGTGGGAAGAACCACCATATTCCAAAAATGGATATGAGGAAGTTTGATGGAAAGGATCCTGTAACATGGATACTACAGATGGAGCAATATTTTGATCTCCATAATGTGAAAAAAACACAAAAGGTACGCATTGCAACTTTACATTTAGAACAAAATACATTTGTATGGTATCGATGGCTTTGCTCCCGTAAAAAAATTGTCACTTGGTCAATTTTTACGGAGGAAATGATAGCACATTATGAGGATACAAAGAGAAACACCTTCTTTAGCCAATTGATAAGTCTCAAACAAAAGGGTTTAGTGGGGCAGCACATTGAGGACTTCCAAAAATTGAATATAAGGGTAACTGATATTCCAGAGGAACACAGGATTGATCTCTTCATAGGCACTTTAAAGGATAACATCCAACATGAAGTTCGCGTTTTGGAACCTGATTCATTGGAGAAGGCATTCGGGTTGGCAAGAAAAGTTGAATGTAAAATTATGGCGACAAGGAAGCCTACCACTCAATTCTATAAAGAAGGAAGTGTTGCTACGCCTAGATTTCCACAACCTACAAGGTTGACACCACAACAATTGGAAGAAAAAGAGCAAAAGGGCTTTGCTACAGTTGTGATAGCAAATACACTAAAGGTCATAAGTGTGCTGAGAAGAAATTATTTTACATAGATTGTGAAGAGGAAGAAAATGAACAAGAAGAGGATATACACCAGGAACCAACCCTAGAAGAGGAAGAAATGAGTCCGACCATATCGTGTAATGCATTGGCAGGAATTACCACTCCTCGAACTCTCAAGATAGAAGGACATATCAAGAAGAAAAAGGTAATAGTGTTGATTGATTCAGGTAGTACCCATAATTTTATTCATTGTAAGGTAGCCAAGGAATTGAATTGTTTCCTATACCCAACACCAGAATGTCAAGAGATGGTTGCAAATGGAGGAACTATAAATTGCTCTGGAAAATGCCATAATATCAAGCTAACCATGGGGGAATATGTATTGACTAGTCCAATGCTTTCCATTCCTATGGGAGGTGCTGATGTTGTACTAGGAGTACAATGGTTACAATCTTTGGGGACGGTAACTTTTAATTTTCAAGAACTTTTCTTGAAATTTTTTTCAGAAGGAAAGGAAGTCGAATTACGGGGTATTGAAGGGAAGCCAGGAAGGATAATAAGCTCTAATATCATGACAAAGCTTCTAAAGAAAGAACAACGAGGCGTAATTGCACAATTATGCTCACTAGAAGTTCCGACATCAAAATCATCTATTTCTGCAGATCTTCAACAAGTCTTGGACAATCATTCCAAGGTGTTTGAAACTCCCAAAGGACTCCCACCTATTCATGATCATGATCATGCTATTCATTTGATTCCGGGAAGTGTTCCTCCAAACATCAGGCCTTATAGATATCCTTACTTCCAAAAGAGCGAAATTGAACGTATGATTGCAGAAATGTTAGAGACGGGTATAATTCAACCTAGTCAAAGTTCTTTCTCTGCTCCTGTAGTATTGGTACACAAGAAGGATGGATCATGGCGAATGTGTCCGGATTATAGGGAGCTCAATAAGCTCACCATTAAAGACAAATTTCCCATTCCTGTGATTGATGAATTATTGGATGAATTACATGGAGCAATTTATTTTACCAAGTTGGATCTTCGTTCGGGATATCATCAAATTAGAATGAAGACTGAAGATATTCCAAAAACAACATTTCGAACTCATGAGGGTCATTATGAATTTTTGGTCATGCCTTTTGGCCTTACCAATGCACCTTCTACATTTCAAGGGTTGATGAATTCCATTTTCGAACCCTTCCTTAGAAAATTTGTGCTGGTATTTTTTGATGATATACTAATCTACAGCAGGTCTTGGAAGGATCATGTTGAACATGTTGACAGGGTGCTCAAACTATTGCAGGAGAAACAATTATATGCAAAAAAATCCAAATGTTTCTTTGGAGTACAAGAGGTGGAATATCTGGGTCATGTTGTATCTCATGAGGGTGTTAAAGTAGACCCTAACAAAATTAAAGCCATTAAGGAATGGAAAGTCCCCACAACCATAAAGAAGTTGCGAGGATTTCTCGGGTTAACAGGGTATTATCGCAAGTTTGTTAAGAATTATGGGAGAATAGCAGCACCTCTAACAACATTATTGAAGAAAGATACATTTTCATGGACTCCTGAAGCAACTAAGGCCTTTGAACATCTTAAAGAGGCAATGTGCCTAGCACCGGTCTTAGCTACGCCAGACTTCACAAAAACCTTTATTGTGGAATGTGATGCCTCGAGAAATGGAATTGGTGCAGTTTTAATGCAGGAAGGAAGACCCATTGCTTTTGAAAGTCGTCCAATCAAAGGAAAGTATTTACAGAAACCTATTTATGAGAAGGAAATGTTAGCAATTCTGCATGCACTAAAGAAATGGCGAACTTACCTAATGGGAAGACACTTCAAGGTAAAAACTGATCATGATAGTCTTAAACACTTTTTGGAACAAAGACTATCGTCAGAAGAACGACAAAAATGGGTCACAAAGATGTTGGGTTATGACTTTGAAATAATCTACAAAAAAGGAAAGCTGAATGTTGTTGCAGATGCACTCTCAAGAAAGAATGAAGAGGTGGAAGCATTGCTTTGTGCCATTTCTGTTATCCAACCAGATTGGATAACTGAAGCAAGAGATGAATGGAAGAAGGAAAAAGATGTATGGATACTCATTCAAAAGTTGCAGCAAGATCCTAGTACATCTGATACATTTAGTTGGAAAAATGATTCCTTATGGTACAAAGATCGCTTATATCTTTGTAAGAATTCCCAACTAAAACAAAAGATTCTTCCGGAATTGCACACTTCTCCTTTAGGAGGACACTCAGGATTTTTAAAAACTTACCACAGGGTGAAGAAAGAATTTTTTTGGGATGGCCTTAAATCTGATATTCAAGAGTTTGTGGCGGAATGTTTGGTTTGCCAGCAGAATAAAGTGGAAACAATTAAGACCCTGGGACTTCTACAACCTTTATCCATTCCAAGTCAACGTTGGGAGGAGATTTCAATGGAGTTTATCACAGGTTTACCTAAGTCCGAAGGAAAGAGTGTCATCATGGTGGTAGTTGATAGACTTACCAAGTATGCACACTTTTGTGCATTATCTCATCCATTTAAAGCAAGTACAGTTGCTACTACATTTGTGGACAGAATTCAAAAGCTACATGGAAGCCCAAGGGTTATTGTGAGCGATAAAGATCCCATTTTTACGGGAAATTTTTGGACGGAGTTATTTTCTTGTTTGGGTACTCAATTAGCTCATAGCTCATCTTATCATCCTCAATCTGATGGTCAAACTGAGATAGTAAATAAATGTTTGGAAGGATGTCTTCGTTGTTTTGTATCTGATAAACAAACACAATGGGTCAAGTGGTTACCTCTCGCTGAATGGTGGTATAACACTTCCTTCCATACTGCAGCAAAAATGACCCCATTTATGGAACTTTATGGATATCATCCACCATCCATCACATCATATTTAAGGGAAAATTCGAAGGTTCAAGCGGTGGAAGATCACATCGAGCATCAGCAAGAAGTTCTCCAACTCTTAAAGGATAACCTGAATTTGGCACAAAATCGAATGAAACAACGGGCAGATCAACATCGTAGCGAGAGAAGTTTTGATGTAGGAGATTGGGTATTTTTACGGCTACAACCATACAAACAAATGTCCCTCAAGCAAGAAAAGAAGGATAATAAATTATTGCCAAAGTACTATGGTCCTTACAAGGTGTTGCAAAAGATTGGTACTATGGCATACAAATTGGAGCTTCCTGCTTCTTCGCGAGTACATCCAGTTTTCCATGTTTCATGCTTAAGGAAGGTTATAGGAGAAAATCTTCCAGTTCAAACAATATTGCCAGAACTTGATGAGGAAGGAAAAATCATATTGGAACCAGAAGCGGTCATGGAAACAAGAACTCGACAACTACGGAATCGATCAATTTCAGAGTATCTCATCGAGTGGAAGAACTTACCCACTGAAGATTCTACATGGGAGGATGATAATTTTATACAGAAGCACCCAGAGCTACTCAAGCGTTGAGGACAACACTTTTTGAAGGAGAGGGGCATGTTAGGTCCCTATATTACTAGTATAGTCCCTTATTGTTGTTAGTGTAACCCCCTTATTGTTATTATTGTACCCCTGTAACCCCCATATTGTTATTATTGTGCCCTTAAATTATTATTGTTAGGTCGGCTAGGATTACATTGTGGCCCACTAGGATTACATTATGGCCCCATGGACTCCTATATATAGAAAGGAAGTTTTGTAAATTGGATCATCCAAGAATTGTTCATTCATGTAATGTATTGGAGGTTGCCCCCTCGAAGTGGCTTATTTCTAAGGCGTTGATATCTCTTTTCTTCTATTTTTGGAGCTGGTTGAAATCTGATTTCATAAGGTTTATAATCCATGTGACAAGATGTTTCAGGAGTCTAACACGTTGCCTCCTAAAAGAGGTAAACAACATGAAGTGAAATTGCAACAGGATGCATCATTGTTGAACATTGGTGTGAACAAGATGTTAGTGTTAAAGAATGCACGAGTCAAAAAGAAAATGCAAAGGCTATTTTACAAAGAGGACATTGGTTCTAAAACATATTCTTCTGGGTTTCATAATGTTTTGGCTTTGAAGAAGGGTGGTACATGGGGATGGTGATCACATTTGGTAAAGAGTCGAGCCAAGTGCAAGGCTAGACATGCTAAGCATCGTTATGGCAACAATGTTCAAGGTGAAGTGAATTTAAAATTGAAAAAAAATCATTTGTTTGTAGACCAAGAAAGGAATGTTCATGTTCCTTCAAGGGAAATTTTTTGTTCTAAAAATCTTGGAAAAATGCAGCAAGATGTCATCTTTGACAGACAGACAAGGACTCAAAAAACGGGGAAAATGAGTAGTTACCTTCATGAAAGCTCAAAGGAACAAATCCAAGCAAAGATAAGCGGATTGAGACTAGAAGGGTGAGGGAACTGTACCCTCATCTATTTGTTGACTGAGAATGATCTTTTGGAGGTCCAAAAGCTTATAGTGGGGAGGAATGATATGATGGATAAGTAAAATGCTCAAATTTCAAAATGCTCGAAATGGCTCGAAACTAAAACCAAATCGAATATCTCATCGCCCCGAATCCATCGCAATTCGTTTCACTCAAAACCCATATCATGTGCTCCCAATATCGCATTCTGACCGAATTGGAAAACATCTAAAATTTTAAGTTATGGGTTGTAGGTACACCCAGCCAACGGTCCGTACGCTGACTGGGCAGGTGATTATGTTTATTAGGGTCAATGGTTTGTTGATGCTTGTCTCGTTTTGATTTGTTGTGAATCTTGTGTTTTTATTGGCTGTAAGGTTCGTGATGTGGTCAAATGAGGGAGAGCGACATGGGCCAATCAGTGGCAGCCACGTGGCCTCCTCGTACATGTGCAAAATTTTGGGTTTGGGCCAAATCGAACCTCTAGAGGGTTCGAATAGCATACCTTCGGGGTTTCAGCACAGGCTCATACCACCGTGTCACCAATAATTCTTAACTACCATAGTGCTCATTGACTATTTAAGGTTAATACAAAGTTATTTGGGGGTCGAGAGCAGGGTTAACCCCTAGCCCCCGGTCCACCCAACCACGAGACATGGCAAACAAACAGGGGCCCGGGGTTAACACCGGCCCCAACACCACCAACCAACTAAACGTTGCCACTGCAACATACACCATAATTTCATATACCAAACCATATGTAATGTCACAACCATATATTATATAAACTCCAAACCGTATGATTGAAAACCACATATTATATCGTATCACGCCAACACCATGTCATAAACCCAAACCATATGATAAACATACCAAAGTTTGGTGGTCTGGCGGTCATGACATGTGAACGAGTTTGGAGATTTGGACGAAGTTTTATGTTATGGCGAGTTTAACAATTTATCAAACCATCGATTAAGTCATCACATGCAACCGTTTAGAGGTGCGGTCAAATTATATGTTGGCAAGTCAAACTGGCGAAAACCTAACCCATGGTAGTGTAAAGAGACCATAGTTCACGACAGGTCAGGTTGTTGGCACATAATGGAACCTATCCGGTGGGGATCTGGAAACTCAACCCACGTACAAACCATAGTTCTGAGTGTAGTTAAAAATTCGACGGGAATCATTTATAACCACTCAGATCCAACAACCAGCAGAGCGCTAAATGGCGCATTTTTTTCGGTTCGTGGGGGTTCATGGGAAATTTAATGATCTAACAAATTGCACCTGAACCAGCGGGAATCTCGCAACCACGGGGAAATTTTTTTGCCCTGCATGGTCGAAAAAGGCAGATTTTGTAGGATGGATAGCAAGTGGGTGCGATTTGGAGGACAATTAGCAGAACAAACTTCTTTGGAGCATAACTCAGTCAATTTTCGACCTTTTTGAGTGCAAAAAGGGCCCAACTAAGGGTTTTTAACTGTTCTGGAGCCA
Organism: Pinus albicaulis; assembly: GCA_034641835.2. Taxonomy (NCBI): domain Eukaryota; kingdom Viridiplantae; phylum Streptophyta; class Pinopsida; order Pinales; family Pinaceae; genus Pinus; species Pinus albicaulis. The sequence continues at coordinate 1,201,010,472 of CM076577.1, forward strand.
TTTGAGACATTTTTTTTACATTCTGAGCACTGTAACTTGATGTGAACACATATTTTTGAGCATAATGAAAGAAACCCAACGTTGGAAGCTGGACTAGGAGATGTAGCCCAAGAGGGGTGAACTCCTTCATCATTTGTTGTCTTGTGTATGTTGTTATGGTACTGATGTTTTTGTTATTTTTTTGCAAAACTGAGTTTAAAATCACGTTTATGTGTTAATGTAATTGACATAATTCCATAAAACGCTAAAACATTTCACTTGCATTTTTCACCATAAACCTTCAAGTTTACATAAACAGATCGGCTGAGTATGTATTTTCTTCAATTGGATTGAATTTGTTCTAAATCGAGATATTATCTGGATCAATGTTTGTTCCCTTTTCTTCAACTTGGGTTGTTTTGTCTGAAGACTTTGATTTTGTCATAAGTTCATCTAATTTGTTCTCCAACGATTTCTTATCATTTTAAAGTTTCTTAATTTGAGTGAGTAGGATTTGATTGTGATATATGAGATGTAAGAGTCCTTCATTTCCCAATTCAACTTTATTTTGACATTCAAGCTTCTCATCTCTTAAACATTTGATTTGTTCTAATGACCTTTGATTAATTTTTTTTAATAACAAATTTTCTTCTTCCTTCTTCGATAGATTCTTGTTGAATTTCTTCTCGATACACTCTTTTTCTTGTTCTAATTTTTTCTTTGTAGCCTTGGACTTCTTGACCTTCACAAGTAATTCTTTACTATGATCCCTTATATGCAAAATTTCCTTCTCCTTTTCCGTTGATTTTTTGTAAAACAAATCCTCGAGATCTTTATATTTCTTTTCCGGTGCCTTGTTTTTTTGTTCGAGTTCAACGAGTTCTTCCTCTAATCTTTTTATATGTGTATGTACATAGCCTTGAAATTCTTTTGTACTAAATAATTTCTCACATGTTAGATAACAAATTTTGCAATTTTTAAGAATCAATCGATACCTAATTTCTATTTGACAAAACAAACATTTAGCCCAAAATATTGACTTATATGTAGAACTCATATTTTTTTTCTTTTTTTCTTGACTTAATTAAAAAATATTTCCTTGCAATTTTTTTTTTAATATATCATAAAAATATACATTTTTGAGACTGTAAAATTTTGTGATCCATATCATATTAAAATAAATATTCCCGGAAATCACATGAGAAATTTTAGAACTAAATATTCCGAGAAATCACATGAGAAATTTTAGAACCGACGCGTTTAAAACTACTGAATGTAGTTCATCATCATCATCAAGATAATGAAGATTCGCTGATTAGACTATATATATATATATATATCATAAACTATCCACACACACACACATACACACATATATATTTGTCCGATAGACCAATAGACCAAAGATTGGTCTCAGTGGACGTTAACCACCACCACCATCATCATCATCATATATACATATCATAGACTATCCACACACACATAGTGTGTGTGGATATATATATATATATATATATATCATGCAGAGAAAAGCAACGGTGAAAACTCGTCATAAATAGAAAAATAGATGTTAAAGAAAAAAAGGGTCAAAAACCAATAAATAAATGAATGAAAACAAAATAAATCCCATCCTAAAGAATACAAATAATAAAATTAAAGATTAAGTAAATAAATAAATAAATTAAAATTAAATTAAAATAATCAAAATTTAAAATAAATAAAACCAACAAAAACAGTCCACTATAAAATAAAATCATAAAAATAATAAAAACTAAGTCAATATAAATATAAATATAAACGTTAAATAACATAAAATAAAAATAAAAATAAAATAGATAAATAAATAAATATATATATATATATATATATATATAAAGACTTATAGATAAAATAATACTACTTAAAAAGAAAAATAACCTAAAACTATGTCAACATTAAAAATAATATTTAAAGTAAATAATTATAAATTCAAAAAATAAGTGAACCTCAAATCTCAAACACATATCAAGCAAAAACATAGTGAAAACAAAAAGAGAGGAAAACACTAGAGAAATGAACACTACTGAGAGCATAGAGATGGAATCCAACAACTGCTAACTTTCCATCTGTCATTCCTATTCAAATTATAGAGCATTTTCTCAATCTCAATAGCTTCCATAGCAATGACTTTGGATCCTAGAGCATACTGCTCATATCAGGCATGGTAGAACGAGGTCCTCAGCTCTCGCTGAGCATGCAGAGAAGTCAGAAGGATCCAAAGTCATTGCTAGGGTTGAACATTTCCATCACCGTAAATTTAGGGAAGCTATTGAGATTGAGAAGAGGTAGGATCCAAAGTCATTGCTAGGGTTGAACATTTCCATCACCCTAAATTTAGAGAAGCTATTGAGATTGAGAAAATGAGAAAAGGCCCCGTACGTTGAAGAGGGATGACAGGTGGAAAGTTAGTAGTTGTTGGATTCCATCTCTATGCTCTCAGCAGTGTTCCTTTCTCTAGTGTTTTCCTCTCTTTTTGTTTTCACTATGTTTTTGCTTGATATGTGTTTGAGGTTCCCTTTTTTGTGAATTTATAATTATTTACTTTAAATATTATTTATAATGTTGACATAGTTTTAGTCTATTTTTCTTTTTAGGTAGTGTTATTTTATTTTTTATAATATATATAATTTATTTATTTAATTTATTTTTATTTAATGTTTATTTTTAATGTTTATTTTTATATTGACTTAGTTTTTATTATTTTTATGATTTTATTTTATAGTGGACTGTTTTGTTAGTTTTATTTATTTTTATTTTTATTTATTATATTTTATTTATTTGTTTTTTTTTTTGACTTAGTCTTTATTTTTATTCTTTAGGATGGGATTTATTTTGTTTTCATTCATTTATTTATTGGTTTTTTACCATTTTTTTTAACATCTATTTTTCTATTTATGATAGGTTTTGACCATTACTTTTCTCTGCATGATATATATATGGATACTTTGATTAGCCAACCTTCATTATCCTGATAATGAATTACATTTAGTAATTCGAAACATGTAGGTTCTAAATTTCTCATGTGATTTCCCGAAAGATTTATTTTAATAATATACATTTTATAACTTTTTGTTTCATAAAACAAACATTTAGTCCAAAATGTTGACTTATATGTAGAAGTCATTTTCCCTTTTTTCTTGACTTAACTATAAAATATTTCCTTACAATTTATTATTATTTTATATATACTAAAATATACATTTTCTAATTTTAAATCCTTTTGATATGTTTTGGTACTTTATATTTAAAATAGTTTTTTTATTTTTTATAACAATATATTTTTTTAATATTTATTTTATTGAGTTTTGCCTTTGATTGTGTATTAGTTTGTCTTTCATCAAAAGTTTCTTCCACTTATCCATAGTTTAAGGTTGGGATTTCAATTTTATTATTTTATTATTATTATTTGAATTTATTTATTTGTAAGCTGATTGGTTGAGGTCTTATTATGGGCTTTTTATTAATTTTCATTTCTATTAGTTATTAATTTTTAGATTTTAGTTTTATTTATTTTTATTTAACTTATTCATTTTTTTTTCTATTATTTCCATTTTATTTATTTTTATTGTATTATTTATATGTTCATGAATTGTAGTTTTTTCTCCATATTTTCAATTTAAAATAACTTATTATTATATTAAAAACATATTTGAATAAATTTAATTATAAATAATTATATATATTAATACAAAATAAAACACATAAATATACATTAAAAAATACATATATACTAAAGTCTATATATATTAATATAAACGATATTAGTTAATCATATTTCTTAATTTTTGGCATTGACATTTAATAGTATAGTATTTGATTAGTTGTTTTACTTTTGTGATGAAATCTTTGTCTTTATAATTTTTTAATTTAATTGAGCTAAGATTACCTTCAACAATACAATATTTTATTAACTATTTTATTTTTGTGATGAAATATGTCTTTATTATTTTTTAGTTTAATTAACCTATATTTAAGTTAAGTACAAACGTTATATTTTTAATATATCGAAAAATATACATTTTATAATTTTCTATTTCATAAAACAAACATTAGTCCAAAATATTGACTTATATATGAAATTCATTTTCCATTTAATCCACAATATTTCGTTATAAATTTTTTTAACATATCTAAAATATACCTTTTATAATTTTAAATCCCTTTTTAAGAAGTTTTTGTACTTTGCATTTAAAATACCCTTTTATTTTTTAATAAGAATATATCTTTTTAATACTTATTTACAAGTCACCCATTTTTTTTTTAATGAAAAGTAATTTAATATTATTTTTTACATTTTATCCTTTTTCTTTTTCAAATTGGGTCTTTAATAATTGTCACCCTTTTTTTAATGAAAAGTAATTTAATATTATTTTTTACATTCTATCTTCTCCTTTGTATTTCATTTATATATATATATATATATATTTTTTTTAATATATATATTTTTTAAATAATATTTATCTCTAAGTATGATGTACATCCACAATGCTTCCAAGACAATATTTACCACCAGATCTGATGGTATGGATGGTGCAAATATTCAAATGGTGTGAATCAACTCACAACTTCATGGATGTAATTGCTCATATTGTATGGTTATATAATTGATGTATGAATTATATTTAATTATACAACGACTTTAAATGAGAGGGCAACGAACAAGTAGGGTTGAGTAAAGTAGTTGCTATATAGTTGTAGTACGAGCAACAACAATAAAAAAGTCATGGATAGCTTTTGGTGGCAACTAGTAGATGGTGGCTACGTTGCAAACATTGACCGTGGATGGTTGTACCATATATATATAATTTTATTTTTTTAATATTATATATTTTTATTGAATTTGGTTTTTCCATTCTTATTTTTTTTGGGTTATATATTGTTTTTTAAAATGACCATAAATTTGAGTGTAAAAGAGAATGGAGAACCTCCAAGAAAACTTTATGTGGTTAAAAGCCTCAATCTTTGTTAAAAACTTAAGTCTATTAACTAGATGGGTTCTCCAGGTGAGATACCTGGAGAGTGCCCAAACACTCCACACAAAATGAACTTACTATTGAGTCAGATGAGCCTCAAACATATAGGCTTTCACACTAACGGGGTGGTTCCAACCACTCCCTAGATATTAGGATTTGAGACCTAATCTTAGAGTCTCAATCCTATCCGAACAACTAGCTTTCTCCATTATCTTTTAACATTCCCCCTTGATGGAGAAAGGGTACTAAAGAATAACATACGCCTGTTGGTCTTAGTCTCAGCTATGCTTACATAAAAACATTAAAACTTGGTAACATAGGTTTTCATTTTGGTCTTTTTGCTTGCGAGTCCATATTTGTTCATTCTGAGGCGAGGCTCCATCTTTACTTTTCTCGCCATGAGGTAGTTATAGATCTTCACCTCATTTATTCCCCAATGACGAAACTCTTGAACTCTTATCCTCACCCCTCTCAAAATTATGACAAGCTTGATAAGATAATTTTTCCTCTCACTATTTCCGATGTCAACCATCTGAACGTCAACAATATTGTCTTCATCATTCATTGATGAAACTTCTGTGTTGACTTCATAAAGACATGGTGTTTCAAGCCATGCTTCAAGAAACTTCAATTCCTCTTCAAGCTTTGTTGCTTCTTCCTTGTTGTTGTTGCTAACATCTGCACACACAGAAATATTCATGAGATCATCATAATTTGAATTCTCTCCAGCTTTGTCTTCTTTTGCCACATCTTTGCAATCAGCTTCATGTGGCTCGTCCAATTGATCTTCAACAATATGTTCCTCTTTACATCCTTCTTGAAGACCAACTCGTGAGTCTTCAATCTCAGGATCTTGCACGACAGATTGTGCCTCTTGATTCTCATGGTCATGAAAAGAACCACATTGTTTTTCTAAAATTTATTCTGACTCGAACATGCTAACCATGCTAATAATGCCTCCAAATGGCCACATGAAAAAGAGATCATAATCAAAATCAAATATATATAATAATATAGAGATATTGGGAAAGTCCAGCAGTCCAACTTATCTCGCTTTATCTCGCTTCTAAATTTCTTTCTGACTCACCTCGGTCCTCTCACGAGCTCCAACAACCCCGTTACCACACAAGCGGGAAACTTCTCCCTTTGGAAACTCTTTAACTGTAGAACCTTGTGGTGCAAACAATGGCTTCGATTCCATACAACAAATCTAGAGCAAATCACCAATCCAACCTAAACTTTGCAGCAGCTAAGCGATCTCCATATCAACGAGGAAATTGACGAATTTGTGCTTCAAAGACAAATTTGACGCTGGTGTGGGAAAAAGAAGCTGCAATAAAACCATATCTCAACACCTCGTGACTCGATCCAACAAATCCATGCTCCTCAAGCTGCGTCCCCCACACAAACCACCAGCAACCCTCCACTGTGATCCACGCAGCCAATTATCTGCCTCTGCAGCAAATGGAATGGACTTTGATATAGACTTGACAGTCCAGTTGCAAACTCGATCCCTGGAGATGATTGATTCAATTCTATCCTTCAAAATTCTATGCGCATTCAAACCGTGGGTCGATCCACAGTCTAGTGGGCTATGCCCACCAATCGATCCACGCACGTCTCTCCGGCCCTCCGAACGAGGAAAACTGTTTTCAATTTTTGGTCTCTCTATTTCCTTTTCCCATGCGCAAACTAAACCACTCACTGTCTTTTCCCACGCCAAAGATCATAGAAAATTTCATCGGCAGTAGATGCAGACTTGAACTTTTCGATAGCCGCATCAAACGCAGCCAAACATAGTGCCCTTCATTGGTCAAATACAACAAACCGAAGGTGAAAGTCACCCCGCTTTCATTGCCAGGAGAGGAAGCAATGCATTGTTTCAGCATTCAATACAACACATATATAAATCAATTCAATGCACATTTCAGGAGTTATACACATACCCAATGCCCCATTGAACGATTAAATTACTTCTTTCATCACACGGTCTTTAACGCTCAACTCACTGAAATACATATGCCCCAATTCGAGCTATTTGTTTGCTGTCAACGCTGAGATCCGACGACCTGCCTACCAAAAAAAAAAAAAAAAAATCGAAACCACAGATGAAATTGGATCCACTCACATAGCAAGGCTTCTCCACTCACAGAGCGCAACTCCACTTAGCTCTTCAACCTAACCTGAAGCTCTGATACCATGTTAAAAACTGAAGTCTATTAACTATATGGGTTCTCCAGGTGAGATACTTGGAGAGTTCCCAAGCACTCAACACAAAATGAACTTACTATTGAGTGAGATGAGCCTCAAACATACATGCTTTCACACTAACGGGGTGGTTCCAACCACTCCCTAGGTATTAGGATATGAGACCTAGTCTTAGAGTCTCAATCCTATCCAAACAGCTAGCTTTATCCATTATCTTTCAACATTCTCAACAACAACAAACTTGATGAAGGGTTAATGGCCAAAGGCCAGATCAAACTGGATTTGTTACCAATGTAACGAAAAAAGTTCACATACTCATGTCAAACCGTCCAAGATATTTGAAATATAGTGAAACAAGTCGTTTTAGAAATAAAGAATATATTGTGTAAATGTATGAATGAAGAATATGGCTACTTACAGAGCTCGCGCTCTGTCCTCTGTGCTTAGGGTTTCTAGTGTTGCGGCAAGGTGGTGCCGGTCGGGGTGCTTACCCTGGCTTGGGCTCGGCCCAATGGCAGACTCTCAGGCCCCTCCTCCGCCTCCACCTCCTCCTCTTGAGGTCGAGGCCTTCAAGCTTTTGATTGCTTCACAACCAAAGAAGAAGAAATATCTCACATCCAAATTTTTCAAGAGATTGGATGAGATCCCCTCGGTGGCTCTCCCGCCTGAGGGTCCGATGTAAGTGGCCCTTTCCCTTGCGGACCAAGCATTGGTTGGACAGTTCACAGGCTTATGACCTTCACAAAAATCTACGGAAGCCTAGATCACTCGAAACTGGAAGCCCCTCATTGCAAACGGCATCACCTCGTACTTTAACCCCAGTGCGGGGGTTACTGTAGAAATTTGCTGAATAATGAAGATTTATCCACCGAGATTATCATGATCACATACTAATTCGAATTCATATGCAACACATAATCTCTTCTACTCAGATCATCACACATGCGGAAATAAACAAGCGGTATGCGATCAAAAGATCATCAAAACATCACACACATTACACAGTATGTATGGGGAAAGATTATAGCTGAAAACCCCCAGCTATTTTGTATATTAAGATGGAAGAGAACATGTAACAATCTCATTACAATACTCCTCACAATTACTCAGTACTGTCTCATGAAGTTACACACAAAACTAGCTTGGTTTTGAACAAGTCACAGGTTCAAAACTCATCCACTAATTTCCTGCCTCTATTGCGCAATCAAGGCTGGTCTAATGAGAGATCCAAGGTTCAAATCTCCTTGGCTTGATAGCGCAATCGTCATGGGAAATTCCTCCAAGTGTGGTGCAAATCTCATGCACAACTAATGTCACAACTGATAGCTATCTCAACCCTTTCATCTACCTCTTTCACTGGTCTCCACTGAACTGTCCATGCACTGTAGTGAACTGATGTGTTCTTGAGTTGAATAATGAGTTAATAATTAGTGAATTAAATAATATTTAATTCACTCAACTCATCACTAGTGTATTAGCTAGTTAAACTAAACACAACTAGTTCAACTAAGTTAAACCGAACACAACTCCACCAACTGTCTCATCAACTCCACCAAACTTACGCCGCGAGTCCTAGCGAAGTCATGTCACATCGACTCCCACCAAACCTGAGAATAGCGTATTCCTTTTGTCGGATGCATAGGCCGCAGCGCTATTTGAAGTGTTGCCAAGAGAATAGGCGAGTTTAGAGTCCCGAATATTATGAAGGGCTAATATTTGGTAGCTGTTTTAGACGAGCGATCTACAAAAATAGGTCGACCTAAATGTCCATAAATAGAGTCCATCTATTTTTACCAACATGACAAATACTCCAAGAATAACATACTGCAATCCCTGGACCATGCTCCATATGTCTAAAAATAGACATAGTCTAAAAATAGACTTTGCGCCAGAATTTGCCTGCGGGCCCACTTAGTGAAGGCGACTTCATTTCACTAAGCTCCATCATCTTATTGCATTTTCAACACTCCCTCTCAGCAAGATATGGATTATCTGCAATCCCTATCCTACCTTTGTGGAATTCGAACTTGCTCCTGGTGAGCGCCTTCGTCAGGATGTCGGCATCCTGATCCTCCGTGGGAACATATGAAAGCATCATGATTCTCCGCTGAACACAATCTCTGATATGATGGTACATGATGTCGATGTGTTTGGACCTATCATGAAATACTGGATTAGCCGAGAGTTTAATGCAACTCTGGTTATCACAGTAGATCACTGTAGGCTCCAAATGCAACCTGAACAATCCAGCGAGGATCTTCCTCATCCAAATAGCCTCACATGCCCTTAAACCATTTGCCATGTGCCAATCCACCTCTATTTGAGCGGTGCCAGGATCTGCGACCTGTTTGTCTGAGAAGCTGACTGTTGATCATCTTTGAGGAATACCTCCGGATGTGCTCTTGGTCGGTGGGCTGCCTGCCCAATGCGCATCCGTGAAGCCATGTGCCTCATACTCTGTGCATGCCATGAACCCTTTCCGTCCTTTTCACTAAGATAACGCAATACATGCTTGCCTGCCTTCCAGAAGAGCTTGGTAGGCTTAACCATAGCTTGCGAAAGCTGGTTAACAGCGTAGCATATATCGGGTCGTGTATTGACCAGATACATAAGCGACCCCACCAACTGTCGATAGACAGTGGCATCCACTACCTCCGCTGAAGTAGCATCCTCCTTCCTCGAACCACCAGGAAGAGGAGTGTCAACAGGCTTGCAGCCTTGCATGTTGAACCTCTCCAGAATCTCCCGGGCATACTTGCCCTGAGAAACAAACAGTCCTCCACTGCGCTGCCAAATATCCAATCCCGGGAAATAATGAAGGATGCCCAAGTCCTTCATCTCAAACTCTCGTGCAAGATCCTCCTTGCATGAAAGTATCAACTGCTCATCGCCAGTCAAAATCAGATCATCTACATACGGTACGATGATCAACAGCTTCCCCTCCACCACAATCTGGTACAGGTTAGGATCCGCCTCACTCTTGGAGAATCCAAGCCCGGTGAAGTAGCTGTCTATCCGAGTGTACCAAGCACGAGGTGCTTGCTTCAGCCCGTACAGTGCTCTCTTGAGTCGGCACACATGCGACTCACTCCTGAAGATCTCAAAACCTTCAGGCTGCTCTATGTACACCTCCTCCTCAATAACTCCATTGAGGAACGCAGTCTTCACATCCATCTGATGAATGTGCCACCCCATCTGCGCTGAGAGAGCAAGGATCGTCCGTATGGAAGAGTACCTTGCGACAGGTGCAAAAGTCTTCTCATAGTCAATCCCCTCGATCTGTGAGAAGCCACAGGCGACAAATCTCGCCTTGTACTTCTCCACACTCCCGTCAGCCGCCTGCTTCACCTTGTAGATCCATCGCGAACCTACAACTGATTTCCCAACCGGTCTTGGGACAATCTCCCATGCACTGTTCCTGATGATAGAATCATATTCTTCGATCATGGCATCAACCCATGCGGGTTCCTCCACGACTTCCTCAAAAGAGGATGGCTCCGTCACAACACATTGACTCACAAGAGCCATGTATCCAGTGTCTCGTCCGTTATTTGCCCTCTGTCTGTCTTGTTGTGTTGTGGAGGTGATCCTAACCTTCTCTGCATCCCGAGCCAGTCGCTCAGCTTCTGTAGTGTGCATGCGCCCTCTGATGGTTGGTGCTGCCTGGGTGGTTTCTTCCACCTCCTGAACCTCCTCCTGTGGCTGATCCACATCCGGAGGCTCCTCCTTAGGAACTAACAGCTCCTCATCTGCATGCAAGTGTAGCTCCCTCTCAAGCGAATACTGCATGGCTTTCTCCTCCTGGAATTTTATATCCCGTCGCACAACAGTCTTGCGACTGTCTGGCACATACACCCGATAGTTGTGAGGTGTATCAGTGTACCCCACAAATATTCCAACTTCAGCAGTTGGATCCAGCTTCCTTCTTGCATCCTTCGTCACATGCATGTAGACAGGAGATCCGAAAATCCGCAAATGGGAAATATCGGGCCTCTTGCCAGAATAAGCCTCCTCTGGTGTACTCATGCCAAGAACCTTGTGAGGACAACGGTTCTGCACATACACTGCTGTATTGCATGCCTCAGCCCACAAGTGAAGGGGTAGGCCATGATCATGCAACATCGCCCGTGCAGCACCCACGATCATTCTGTTCTTCCGCTCAGCCACCCCGTTCTGCTGTGGGTTATGGGGTGCGATGAGCTCTCTCTGAATCCCTTCTGCGCTGCAAAAGTCTTTGAATTCAGCCGAGATGAATTCACCACCATTGTCGCTCCTGAGAGCCTTCACCTTCTTCCCCGATTCCTTCTCGACTAGTGCTTTGAACTCACAGAACTTAGAGTATGTCTCGCTCTTCTTCTGCATGAAGAAGATCCAACACTTTCGAGAGAAATCATCAACAAAGATCACGTAGTACTTGTGCTTTGCTGTCGAAGCTACTGAGAAAGGACCACACACGTCTGTGTGAACTCTCTCAAGGATCGTCGTGGCGCGACTATCCTTCTCGTGAAAGGTGGCTTTCACAAACTTTCCTAAAGTACACCCCTTGCACTGATCTGACTGCGCAAGGGTGCCCTTAGGAAGCCCAGTAGAAATCTGCTGCAGGATATTCAAAGCTCCATGGTGAAGGTGGCCCAATCTCCTGTGCCACAGTTCGCCCTCATCATCTCGGCTCACCACTTCTCCCGCCTTGCATGCCATTGCTGCGCAGCCATCTGCTTGCAACTGATAAAGGTTCTTAACTCGAACCCCTATCTTCCAAGTCTCACCAGTAGTCTTACTGCACAGGAAGGATTTTCCTTCGCTGAAGACCACATCATACCCTTTGTCTTCCAACATCGCTACAGAGATCAAGTTCTTCATCAATCCTGGAACATGCAAAACTTCCTTCAATATGAAAGGTTTACCAGACTCCCTCTCAAAGGAAATGGTACCGATACCAGTCGCACTGTATCTACCATCATCGCCCATCTCGATGTGCACTCCAAGATATTTTTCCTCCAGATCTGAAAATAGATCTCGATCTCCGGTCATGTGAAATGACGCACCACTATCCAAGAACCAAACTGATTCCATCACACTTGAAACCAAGCATGCGATCAGTGAAAAATCCAGTTCGAATTGAGAAGCCAATGCCTCTCCCGCTGCAGATCCAGCAGCCTTCTTATTTTTCTTCTTCTGCGGACAATTTGTGGCATAGTGTTCATGCTGGTAACAGTGAAAACACTTCACCTTGGACATGTCTTGCTTCTTGCCTTTCGCACCGGACAGAAGTTTCTTGCTCTTCCCCTTCTTTGCTTTGGTAGCCAAAGCGCAATTTTCTTCATCGAGGATACCTTTGAAGAAGATATGTCCCCAGTAGTCCTCCTTATCTCCTCTTGCATGAGATCCGCCCAAAGTCGCTCCCATCCCGGCAACTTCTCCCGAACCATTGACACTATCTTGATATGCATGCCAACTTTTCGGAAGACCAAGGAGAGCCAGTTCGACCATGTCCTCGTCTTCGGCAGTCACCCCCACACTTCCCAGCTCATCTCTGCACTGAGTGAACTTCGTGAGGTATTTGGCGATACTGTCGCCCTTCTCCATCTTGATGTTCCTGAGCTTATCTTTGAGCGCCAGCTTCCTTTGGTCGCTCTTACTCTGGAATAGATCCGTCAAAGCTTTCCACATTAAATATGGAGTAGCCTTTCCATGCAAGCTGGATACAATATGATCCTTGACGCCCTCCAACAGGATCCTTCGACATTTCGCCATCTTCTTTTGCCATACTTCGACTTCAGCAGGATCAGTGGGCTTTTGGACATTCGTATCTACGAACTCCTTCAGACCATTATCTTCTAATACTGCCTCCATGCGATCCTTCCATGCAACATAATTCGAACTACCTTCAAGAGCATATTCGAGTCGCAAACCGTTGAAAGACATTTTCAACACTGGCACCAAGAAAACAAAACTGCTGCAAAATGTCGAATTCCACCTCAAAGCTCAACCGCTCTAGATCTGTGAGAACAAATTATTTCTAGCACGGAGATCGACTGCAAGGGGCATTTACCAGACCTTTCACTTTCCGAAGAAAGATGAATCCGGAGGCTACCTGGCCCGCATGCAGACTCTGTCTACCGAAATAAGTTTGTAATCATTGTGATGATCAATCTCTGCTTCAATAGCTCCGATACCATGTAGAAATTTGCTGAATAATGATTAATTATCCACCGAGACTATCCTGATCACATATCAATTTGAATTCATATGCAACACATAATCTCTTCCACTCAGATCATCACACATGCGGAAATAAAACAAGCGGTATGCGATCAAAAGATCATCAAAACATCACACACATTACACAGTATGTATGGGGAAAGCTTATAGCTGAAAACCCCCAGCTATTTTGTATATTAAGATGGAAGAGAACATGTAACAATCTCAGTACAATACTCCTCACAAGTACTAAGTACTGTCTCTAAAGGTTACACACAAACTAGCTTGGTTTTGAACAAGTCAAGGGTTCAAAACTCATCCACTAATTGCCTGCCTCTATTGCGCAATCAAGGCTGGTGTAATGAGAGATCCAAGTTCGAATCTCACTGGCTCCAACTGCGCAATCCTCATGGGCAATATCCTCCAATGCTTGTGCAAATCTCATGCACAACTGTTGTCGCAACTAATAGCAAACTCACCCTTTCATCTACCTCTTCCACTGGTCTCCACTGAACTGTCCATGCACTGTAGTGAGCTGATGTGTTCTTGAGTTGAATAATGAGTTAATAATTAGTGAATTAAATAATATTTAATTCACTCCACTCATTACTAGTTGATTAGCTAGTTAAACTAATCTCAACTAGTTCAACTAAGTTAATCCGAACACAACTCCACCAACTGTCTCATCAACTCCACCAAACTTCTGCCACTGAAGTCCTAACTGAAGTCAACCATGCATGAGCTCACCAAACCCCGAGGAACCAGCGTTCCGCCACGTCAAATGCATGGGCCACATCAGTAGCTCCAGGCGAAGTTTCTGTGAGAGAATAAAGCCGAAGTTTAGAGTCCAAATATTATTAAGGGCTAATAATATAGGATGACTGTTTTTAGACGGGCGAATTGGGCATGGAGTCGACCCTAAATGTGAGTTGATAGAGTCCCATATATTTTTACCAACATGACCAATACTCCAAGAATAACATACTGCAATCCCCGGACCATGCTCCATGTGTCTAAAAATAGACATAGTCTAAAAATAGATTTTGCGCCAGAATTTGCCTGCGGGCCCACTTAGTGAAGGCGACTTCATTTCACCAAGCTCCATCATCTTGTTGCATTTTCAACGGTTTCTTTCTGTTTGAATTCAACACAAAGGAGGATAAGGACCTGATCTTCAGAAATAGACCCTATTTCATGGGTCCTCAATGACTGTACTTAAATCGATGGACTCTAGACTTCGACCCCTTGAAGGATGTTCCATCTGCCATCCCAGTCTAGGTCAGGCTCCCAAACTTGTCGGTGCACTGTTGGAACTGGGAATCATTACAGCAAATCAGCAATGCCCTTGGAAAATTCATAGACAGAGCAAATAACAAAGACCAATATGACTGCGCCAAAATCTGCGTGGAGGTTGATCTCGAAGTTGGGCTGCTAGAAGCCATTAAGCTAATGGTGGGTGTTGGGTCTCGTAATTGTCACATTTTCATCATGTTTATCCTCACCATTCCTCACATTCCATCACCTCATTTAACCATTTAGCATACCGTCTCCATGGGTTCACCTCATTATTTTCCAATTTATTTATTTTTAATATTATTAGAGAATGTGTGATTAATTATTGGAAACTTGACATATTTCACTAATATCTCAAATGTGGATGAGCTTTGAAATGTGTAGGATTATTTGGAAGAATTATTCAAAATCCTCTTGAATATTTTATCCACCATTTCAATAATTCAAAGGATAATTGTTCAAGATTATTCTAAGGAGAATATCATGGAGATTCCAAGGAGAAGATCATGGAAGATTCTAAGGAGAAGATCATGGAGATTTGGATAACATATCTTATCCAAGATTTGTGAGATATGTGTGAGGATTTGAAGGGATCATATCTTGTAATTATAGGGATATTGGTTGAGAGAAAAGTTGATTTGTAATTATGAGTTGCTTATCTTGTTTTCAAAGCACTCATGTATAAATAGGAGTGCTCTTTTTCCAAAAGGGTAGATAGAATTGGAACTTGTATGACTTATTATTATTATTTTTGAGACTGAAGACATAATAGACGATCTGTTCTACCATATTTTGATGCTGCCACATGCTGATTGATTTCTTGAAGTCTTGAGTAGCTGAGTTTACTTTCAGTGCGCAAGGCAAGGGTGGAAGGGCCCCCACACCGAGCTAAGTGCACTTCTTAGTTTTCATAGCTGTAATTTGTGAACTAGTTTACTTAGATTTATTATTTCCTGCTTTCATGATTTCACAATAGTGTTAACGATGTATGCAACCAATAATTAAGGACAACCGAGATCTCTTATGTTAGAGCCTCTTGATTATTATTCCATATATCTTAACCTATTGTTTAGTATTAGATTTCATGCTTTCATGTTTTCACAATGGTATTAACAATGTATGCAACCAGTAATTAAGGACAACTGGGATCTCTAAGCATAGAGCCCCTTGATTATTATTCCATATATTTTAATCCATTGTTTAGAAGTTAGATTTCCTGCTTTTATGATTTCGCAATAGTGTTAACGATGTATGCAACCAGTAATTGAGGACAACCGGGATCTCTAAAGTTAGAGCCTCTTGATTATTATTCCATATATCTTAACCTATTGTTTAGTATTAGATTTCCTGCTTTCATGTTTTCATAATGGTATTAATGATGTAATGCAACCAGTAATTAAGGACAACCGGGATCTCTAAACTTAAAGCCTCTTGATTTATTTTATTTTTTTCTAAGTAAAAGTAGTCTATTAACAGTAAAAGTAGTGTACAGCGGGCCGAAGCCTTAACATTGCCCAGTGTTGAGGCATTTTAGATAGACAAAATAGAGTTTGAGACTGCCCAGTGCATTTTTGACAGACAAAACAAGGTATGAGACTGCCCTTTAGGAGGGAAACCAGCTTGTAGAAACTACCATAAAAAATCCCACGCAAGGGATCGATATACTGAGAGTACTGAAGACTGTCACTAACAGAAACCCGAGCATGACTGAAAACATCAGAAAAGTCAAAAACATGCCCAATGGAGAGGGCAGAAACATAGAAAGAAAACCATAATTGAGAGGCAGAATTACTCATCAGGAGCCTCTTGCTCGATCCTGCACCCGTAATCGTCCGATTCATCACGCTCGTTGGGCATGTCTTCGACCGAGTGGGCCACAGTCCTGGAGGGTGAAGAGACCACCAGTTCCGCCTGATCGTGTCCTATGACACCCTGCAAAACATCCTTGCTACCGCTGGGCTGACCCTCTGAACCCTGAAGCGCTTGGTCCTGCTTGGTGTTGTCGTTAAAGCCCGGCCCATCCGAAGGATTCTCAGCCTTCTCTTCCTGGGGCTCCTCAAGAAACACAACCGAAATGGAAACAGAGACTATCGGCCGATTGAGGGAGCAGTCAAACGAGAAAAGAGCAGTGTGGGATTGAGCAGGTAGTGCGGAGGACGAAGGAGAATCCAATCTGCGGCCCGAACGGAGCAAACGACCATGGAGAAGATGGGGAAGGCTATCCGAGGGGGAAGAAATCTCAGAAGGCGAGCTCGAGGAAGAAGGCGAACGCCTCACATTGCCTCTGGTGGACCCGCGCCTACAGCGCATTCTTTGCCTAAGGCGAGGCATACTTGCCGCGGAATTGGGGCTAGAACTCCAGGGAGCCGAAGAGTTGACAGGGGGCTGCGTCGGATGGGAATTCAGAAATACAGAGGCTGACATGCAGGAACCAGAGAGCGAGAGATGAAGGCTATCCCCGAGCTCCAGACAGTAGTTGAGGCGGCTTCGCTTGCCAGTGTTGGTGTCCTTTTTTGCAATTCCAGCAGCAGGATGGCACCACCAATTCACCGGCACAGGGGAAGATGGGTCCATAGCTTTTAACTGTTTGTCGCTGCATCGGGAGATCATCTGTAATGAATGGCCATTAAATTGAACCGGAGGTGGATCCATAACACAGCAGTCGAGACTGCATCGAGGATCGGCTACCTGCTTGTGATGTGCGCCCAGATTAAATGCAATTAAAACCAGCATTAACATGTATAAGGTGGGAGTGACGTTCCTCTTACGGGAAGGCAGGTGGCCTCCCATCAAGCATAACCTCGGGTCCATCACCTCCATTGATCGCACTAACACCATGTCACGGGAA